>JAANDG010000497.1:0-109815 GCA_036852015.1 Pelodera strongyloides
TCATCCAATGCTCGAGGTACTTGCCAAAGTTGTATCCCATGAAGGGACGCATGGCCATTGGGTCGTGCATTACCTTCTTGCCTTAAAACAGTTGAATACAGGGGAAGGAAGTTGAAAGAGAAAGACGTGAGAGTGGGAAGAGAATGTAAAAATCTCCAGATACTTTTGTTAAATAATCTGGGAAGTTAAAGTATTCAGAGACAATATTGATGTCAAAACGAACCCTTGTATTCTGCAGCGGCAGTGGCCTCCGACTTGAGGCAAGCTCCAGTGTAGATTCCGTGGTTCCACGAGAATGTCTCATAGATGAGGGGCACTCCCTCGGGACGACGGCCTCCGAAGATGATGGCCTCAATTGGGACTCCCTCGGGTGCCTCCCACTTGTCGTGAATAATCGGGCACTGGTGGGCGGGAGCAGCGAAACGGGAGTTGGGGTGGGCGGCGGGGGTGGGATCTCCGAGCTTCCATGGGTTGCCCAGCCAATCGGTGATATCGACATTCTGAAATTTTAAGTTGAAAATAGTCTCTTTTTTACCGCTGTTATCCTCATACAGTTGTTTAGCTCGAATGAATTGGATTTAATTATACTTTTTCTATTTTCTTCCTACACACTGCCCCTCTCTATACTTATTGCGTGTCTCTCTCTCTCTTCCTCTCTCTCTCTCTCTCTCTCTCTCTCTGTACCTTGTCCTTGATCTCATCCTCAAGTCCTTCCCAATAGTAATGTCCATCAGAAGTCTCGGCAACATTTGTGAAGATCGAGTTCTTCTGGAAAGTGGCGACAGCCATCGGATTTGTCTTGTTCGAAGTTCCTGAACAAACATGCAAGTAAAGTTTAAAACAAATCGTGGGGGTTGGCGGGAGACAACCACATACATATGTCATAACATAATGTAATAGTAATTCAAGCAAAATGAAACGTCAAAAAGTTGAATCTTACCAGGGGCGACTCCGAAGAATCCATTTTCGGGGTTGATGGCATAGAGACGTCCGTCTGGTCCGAATTTCATCCAAGCGATGTCGTCACCTGGAGTTAGTTTTCATTTAGAATAACACCTCCTTCCCAAGCAAGTTCAGACTCCATGTCACTCTTATCTTTGTATGACAATGCATGGTGACCCGTTGGTAATGTCCTCACTTCGCAGTCAGATGACCCAAGTTGGACTCCAGTCACTCTCACGTGGAACGAGACCATACACAGCCTTCTCAAATATGCAAATCAATATCTTCACTCACCAACGCATCGGACCTTCCATCCGGGGAGAGTTGGCTCGAGCATGGCCAGATTGGTCTTTCCGCAAGCAGAAGGAAAGGCGGCAGCAATGAAATGCTCCTGAAATTGTATTTTACGTATACATATACGGAAGCCAGGGATTTGAGTAACGCCTAACATAACAAGCATTGCGTCTCATCAAGCGAGTACAGTACGGTGTTTCGCAATAATTGTTGGGGTGCCCTAACCCCCTAACCGAATGTTAGATTACCAAATGTTTCAATTTTTGTTTAAAACGCACCCGTCCACAAGGTCTGGTGACTCCCATAATGAGCATGTGCTCGGCCATCCAACCCTCATCACGGGCAATGTTGGAAGCGATACGAAGGGCAAAGCACTTCTTTCCTAAAGGGAGATATAATGAGAAGTGAATAGTCAATACGAACTACAAAGACAGCAGTTAACATTCTCATTCTCGGTCTCTGCTGCGGACCAGCGGTCTATGATCTTGATTCCCTTGGGAACTGGATTCTGGACATAAATCCAAAATTTTCCCACTTGTGAAGTAGCTAAAACCATATGCTTTTTCAAGAAGACGTGCTAAATAGTAGTTATTTCTAAGAATGTCGAACACACTGTGCTTCAAACTAGACTAGTGACTAGATGGTTATGACGCTAATTGTGTGCCAAAGGAAGAAACTACAGTAAGAAAGTGAATACCGTACCAAGGAGTGAGTTTCCACCATATCCCGATCCGAACGACCAGATTTCTCTCTCGGCGGGACGGTGGGCGATGAGAACCTTGTCAGGGTTGCAGGGCCAGTGGTTGATCACCTTTTCTGAATAATTCAATCAATAATTATTTAGTACAATCAAATGATCATCATACATAAATTACCGTAATCGAGTCAGAATTTGAAACAAACGTTTGACTGGACGGGGAAGTCCAACAGAGTGAATACAACGGACGAAGTCATCTTCTCCGAGAACATCAAATACTTCAGTGGTGAGGCGAGTCATAATACGCATGGAGAGGACCACGTAGTTCGAGTCGGTCAGCTGCAAAGGTTCTATGCAAATTAGGACTAGAGTTCAACACAAACGAACCAAACGTGACCATGACTGGGGAAAACTGATGCTTCTTTTGTTAATGTAATGAGAAATGATTACTCTAACCATATGATAATAGTACCTGAACTCCAATCTTGGACAGAGGTCCTCCGACAGGTCCCATCGAGAAGGGAACCACGTACATGATACGACCTGAATAAAGTATTCATAATTTTTATCCAACGCTTCCCCTTCGAACTTCCAAATATAGAGTTTTGATGAGGACCAGTAGGAACACTCTTCCTGGCGGTGTGAGAGATTCAATAAACCCCTGATTACTTCCGTGGATAAGGCCGAAAATATGACCTAATTTGAATAACGACCAAAAAGGACCCAAGCCTCTCGATGTAGTAAGGACATCACCAAAAAGAAGGACTGTTTAGTAGGAAACCGTACCAGCCATGCATCCAGGGAATCTGGAGTCCAGCTCATCTGACATGGACTCGGGTGACATCCAGTGTCCCATAATGGGTTCTACTCCTTCGGGAGTGTGGCAGACGGTCTGGTGCTTTTCCGGAGTCACCATCCACGTCTTGGACTCAACACGGGCGACATCCTGTATATGTCAATATTGGAAGATTATACAGTATACTTACTCCTGCAGTATCATATATTATCATGTACATGTACTGTAGCAAATTGTATCGATTTTTGCAAGTTACAGTTATTTATTAGGTGATGATACATTCCAAGTCCCTGGGATACACTGACTTCAGCATCGAAAGAAAGTGATCGAAACTTCTCTCAAATAGTTTGTTTTCTGCCATCGATCAGATTCAGCACACAAAAACAGCCGCCTCGTGGAACAAACAACCTTGCATTAGTAAACAAGATCATTTTCCCAAGGTTATTTTTGCGCTACTTTCCTTTAGGGTGCTCTATCTCTCTCTATGTTCTCTCTCTCTCTCTCTCTCTGTTCTCTTTCTCGCTCGCTCTCTCTCTGTTCTATTTCTCGCTCTATTTCTCGCTCTCTCTCTGTTCTATTTCTCACTCTATTTCTCGCTCTCTCTCTGTCGCCTATGAACTTAAAGTACTGTAAGACCAAATATTCCAATTTTTCGTCATAATATGTGTGCCCACCTTAGGATCAGTTCTGCAGATGTAGTTGTTCTCGTATGCACTAAGTGAAGAGAGCATTCCTCTCTCAATCAGCTTATCAATAATCTCATCGGCTTCATGTTGTGATCCGTCACAGATGTAGATTCCTATAAACAACAAAAGGAAAGGTAAGAATAGACCCATATTGGAAAGATAGCTTATAAACGTGGTCAAATTAATAGTAATCATCACAATATGAGGCTTAGGCAAAGGTCCATGCACGTCCAAATAATCGTTGTCTCAAAGAAAGCAAAATCACCTCTGGGACGCATCAGTTCGGCCTTTTCGGCCACAAAACGCTGGACTTTGGGGGGAAGAAGGTGAAAATCTCCCTGAAATAAAGGATTATTAAAATAATTTCAGTCTTTCAGTAAAATCCCTTTATTCATCAACAACCCCCCCACTACTTTCTAGCCAGTTTTATTTCTGTTTATTTCGCGTTGTTCTCCCCTCCCGTGTTCCGTTGGTCACACCACAAAGAAATTGGCATTTTTTGCCGATTTATGTTTTTGGAGGAGGCAGAAAAGAAAATGAGATGGCGAGAGATATAAATCCCTCTATAACAGAGAATTTCGGGAGAGGGTACAGAGAAAGAGAGAAGGTTAGATAGAATCAGTGTATCTGTGTTGACCTGTACTTCGGCCTCAGATCGTTGATAGAAAAAAAACGGTGGTATCCAGTGGACAGTGAGCAAGTAAAATTTATGTTTTGTGGACCCCAAATATAGATTACCAGCCGTTCGAAGAGCCCTACGGGCTCTTCTCCGACTTCTTCCTTGCCCTCTCAAATACTTCAAGCATACTATTCCCAAGGCGCATAAACGTCAATCAATAATAGTACACTGCGTAAACAATGTTAGGTGCTTGGCGCTCATACACAATACTTTGCAGATTTGCACTTTGTATTTGCCGTTTGTTTTCACGTTCAGACAGAAAGTTGTTTATACACATTGAGAAAACAAGTTTTGAAAAATAAATCTATTTTTGCGTTTATCTTCAAAAAGAGGATCTATTTTTTGCGGAATTGTTTATGGTGATAATTATCAAAAGAAAAGCAGATTATTTCCACTTGACAGAGATGTCATCTTCCAAAAGCTCAACTACTTGTGTAACTTTTTTGCTATGCAAAGAAAATCTACATAAACTCCATTTGGGGCGTACACCAAGAAAACACCAATAACATGATGATCGTTCTTTGTGCCAATAGTGTTTGCCGCAGAGCGCAAAATATCATGACAAAAGTCCACAGACCACTCATTTCAGGTCTTTTTCCGCCGTTTTATCTGTTATTGTAGACACACGAAAGAAGTGGAAAAGTGATAAATAGATGGCGAAAACAGGACACAAAATAGTCACGTATTCATCAATAGTTTTTGTTTTTATCCCGTGGGATTATTCACGTCTAGTTTCCCAACACTCAATATGGTAATTTGTGGTAGTTTCTCGCAAAACTTTCGTTAAAGCGAAATGCTAGCCTCTGGAAAATTTGCATATGATAAGCAAATCCCATGTATCCTTTGCTAATTTTGGACGATTGCCGTGGAGAATCGTACGAAATTAGCATAAGATACATAGGATTTGCTTAACATATGCAAATTTTCCAAAGGGGCTAGCATTTCGCTAGCCCCTTTGATGCCGGCAGAACATTAGAATGATAATAATCTGACCTTAACCATGGGGATATGTCCCAATCTCTTGATGACGACCTCGTTGACGACGTAGAAGGCATCATCGGAGATCTGACGGAGGGAGCTCTGTCCCGGGGTCTGTTTGTAGGGAGTCAGATGGCTTGGATCGACCGACATTCTGAATACATTAAAGGTTTACAAAGGATAGGAGAGGAGAAAACGACAACCACACATAACGACACTCCAATCAATAACTAGAAGGAAAACAAAATTTATATTTCACATTTTGCCTATTCTTCGATGAATTGCATTCATCAGCGATAAAGCACAAATGAAAAAACATGCGGACAAACAATATCCAATACAACAATGAATAGGCCTTCACAGTCACCAATCACAGCAAGAAGGATGGTTATTTTATGATTCATGTTGACTTATTTAGAAAAAATTATGTGTTTTGTTTCCAGATTATATTATCAAAACAGTACACCACAACAAAAATAACATAGCCAGAAATTGCGGACGTTCATAGTTATGAGCACTTATTTATAAGCATTTCTAGTGAACCTTTGATCTTATGGATTGTTTTGATGATCAAGAGTCCCCGCGGGAGCCATTCACACACTTTTGAAGGGTAATGCAATCAAGGATACTTCCCAATTAATTGCAATTATATGTCAATTGAATTTTTGTGATGTGCGCAATTTCTCGCTAGTGAACACGCCAATACGGTAATTGCAAATATATATCGATTGATGCTTAATAACATGCTAATTTCACACTAGATAGGCAATTAGTGTTGATTGATTACCCTTCGGAGTTTCTTTTCATAGCGGGCCGCCCACAGGAGAGTTATACGAGTGCACCCAGGCAGTGTCTTTTAGGAAGCTCTTAAATTTTGTAAGTCATATTTGAGTCGTTGAGAGGGTGCTTACTGGCACACAGGACAGCATATGCATAGAAATCAAAGATAATAACAGATACATAATAAGGTATTGAGGAAAGACATGTGAACAGGAAAATATTCACGATGACTCGGAACATTTTTACCTCATCTAGAGTAAGACAAACGAGAATTAGAATTTTATCACAAAATGGAAAATGTTTATCGGAAATGTGATAGGCATGAAAACAAGGGAGCTGAGAATTTGTTTCTAGTTTTGTTATTCAGTGAAGTTGTGCACTTCTGAGGCGTAAACAAGTAAGCCCGGAGCCGAGACGCTCTTTATATTTATAGGATTTGTCTGGGGCATAGATGTGACTATTTTACCAACGAACGAGAAGCTCACTCGCCATGTCTTGAAAAGGGACATGAACGGTTAGACGCTTTTTAATAAGAACCGATATATAGACGCAGCTAACTACATGTATCTTGGTCCGCAGTATGTATAATGACAAACGCTATGCACTTTTATATTTTCGTAATAAATATTGTTACCAATAAGACAAGGGAGCTAGGAGCACTTGAGTATAGTATGAGAAAAGGTGCTAGGGCTCGCTCTTTTAATACACCAGACACTTCCGGGTTGCTACGTGTTCAGCACGGAGGACGATCAAAAAGGCTCTTTCATCAAAGCAAGGAGAAATGGGAGAGAGAGAAGAGGAATGCGAGAGAGCGAGAGAAGAGGAGAGAATGGAATATTGAAATTTGTATAAGAAGAATTTCTGCCTATTTATGTAACTATAAAACCATAGTTTTCAGAATCTATGTAAGTAAATTGCATAGGGCCGTATGTTGTTTGTTGCGGGTGCCCCTCCAATGCGGATTGTTTGTGTGAGCGAACGGGGAGAGTTGGGCAAGGGCCGCCCACTGCTGGGAGACGCCCGGGTCGAAAAGAGACGCTGACTGGGAGACAGTATTTGGAGCACAACAACACCCAGCCTGCCCGGGCAAATCATTGGGAGAAGCTTGTCATTTTGGGGGAATCCTGGCAGTCACGCTATCCTAAAGTGGGGTGACCTGAGAGGTTGATTAAAAATACATAAACTGGAGTTATTGTTGATCTGCGATGTCTGCGTGTACGTGCACTTCAGTTATTTCTGAATAAACCCACCGCAAGGCAGACATAATAAGCGGATTAATTTTCTCAGAACTTTTGTGGACCAGTTTATTATGGACTGTGAACGTTAACTTGAGCTACCTTTGAAATACGGAGCTCTCTGGTGAGTGCAAACGATTTAGTAGAATGATTACGATGTCGATATATACGCGAAAGCGAGAAAGTGCGTGTGGCTATGACGCGCGCGTATTTTGTACTTTTCTGCTTATTTTGCCGCAAACATAAAAATCAGGTGCATATCTGAGTACACGCTTTAAACGTGAAAACCAAACCTGATTTTATCTTAGGCTGGGTTTATTACGTGGTAGTGGTAGGAAACATATTTGCTGAATGATTTTCCAAGGTATTTTTTTACGCTTGCTCTTTTATTCCGGGGGCGGTTGAGTGCAGCTCAATACACGCAGCTCAATACAGTCAATTAAATAAAATATAACCAAATTATGTGTTATTCGTTACTTCTTCAACTATTTTGGCAGTGGAATACATCTCGGTTACGCGTTACTACTCAATTTAATTATGACCTGTTTCACATTTGTCAAAGAAAATTTACGAAGAAACCATGAATTCAGTCCTTCCGAGCTTGTTTGTGATTTTCAGTCGATATCTCATTTCATTGCCGTAGCACCCGGCCACTTTTTTGTTTTTCAGAAAAACCACATTGTGGCGATAAAAATGCAACTTTATATGATAAGAGTAGGGTGTTTGTCTGCTCAAAAGATGAGCCTATTGATAAAAATGACATTGTTATTGTTTTTCGATCGTTTTATTTTGTCGCAGAAGTTTTTTTAAATATCATTTGCAGGTTACGCGCGGCCACCTAGTACATCGCGCGTGTGGAAATTGTGAGATTTTGACATACATGTGAACATGTAAGTGCATTTGTAGTTTGCGAGCAGCTTCGCCTATTGTCTAGCATATTCCCCATAAATAATTTATGATGACAGCCATAGAATCATTATTTTTTCCTGTATAGCAAAAGTTTACATTATAGTTCACAGGTAGCACTAGAACATACTACATACATTCTATGCGATTTAATCTGCGTGCCGATTTCGTTTTTAAAAAGAGGAAGTCGGGGAAAAGGGCTTTTTCAGTGACTGGAAACAGGCCGACTGACAGAGTTGTTTACGTGTCTCAAAATCATTTGAACGACAACTGTCCTTGGAAAAGATGACCATAGGATTCTATTTTTTGTGCGGACAGACTTTTCTGTGAAAACAACATTGTACTTGGATAGTTTTACGTGAATGCATGCATTGACGATGGATTAATTGCAGTTGTCGGGGGTCATGGAGGTGTCGATTTCATTGTAAATGACAAAAAAGGACCACAGCAGTCTAGTCATGCACATGTACAAATAACGGATATTCTATTCCAAGCACATCATACAATAAAGTATATTTCATAGATGTTTAATTGTTTCCGTATAAACAGTGAACTTTCTTGTCGGCACTGTACTCGCAACACTAATCCCCCTACTCTGATCGATGTAGTGGAAACAAGAACCTTCCAAAGGGTCGAACGCTCCAGGAACACTAAAAAATATAAAAATTATGGAAAATGACTCCGTGGCACTTGAGACTTGAGGACAAGCCCAGAGCTGAGAAATTATTCACTAAAATTAAGTTTACAAGCTCGTGTTTTTATTGACAAGACTGGAGCCAATTGCTGAAATAAAGCTCGCTCACGTGTCTGAGTCTGTCTCTTCTCTAACTGAATGTTCGTCAGTGTTCTTCCTACATCTCCTTATTCCTCTTTTATTCCCATTTTCCACTTCTTGTGACATGTTTCGAAGGTGTTTCAGAACGGAGTCGTCTATTTTCTCAGCGATAAGGCCCTGAAAATATCTTATTATATAAAGGAGAAGAGTTTACTTTTTTGTTTGTGTGAACATAACGAAATCCTTTCATAAAGAAAATTTTCTATTGTCAAAGAGAATACAAAATCTTTGCCGCTGGCGAGATTCGAACCCACAGCAGCGCACAACCTCTCGATTCATAGTCCAACGCTCTACCTGTTTAGCTATGATGCTTATCACAAACATATCCTCTGACCCTACAACAGCACCTTCAATAGCAAATTTGCATGGTAACATTAGTCGAGTGGTGATCCAAACTGATTATTATACGTTTCCACAATCAGAGACGTGTGAATGTGTGGGAGGAGAAAGAGACGAGAGTTAACTTTTTAAATTGTAGCAATCCTTTTTTAAATAAGGAAACAATCGGCCGAAGGCCGATTCCACCAGTTGGAGAAGAGCCCGTAGGGCTCTTCGAACGGCTGGTGCAGAAATATTACAATTTCCGCATTTTCCGATTCGAAACGGCTCGTGGACTGGTCAATAATTACCCAAAAAGTGTCTCGTTTATTATTTATCTTGGAAAATCAATTCGCTTTTCTTCTTCAGATTTTGGCGGGTTTCAGGGGAAATCCATTATAATACAGGCTACTCGTCGGGTTCACACCTCGTCTCAACATGAGACGATTTCTATACAGCAAATGACTGTACCTGTCTTCGCCGGAGAATCCTGGCATAATTCACCATGTCAGTGATTGTGGACACGTTGAGGATCTGAGAAACACGATGTGAGGTGTATGAAAAGTTCGGACTTAAGCAAAAGTTAGCTGTTCTGTGTGAGGTTACTTGTTACCTTTCCGAAATTTCTCTTAGTGAAAACTCAATGAGAAATTAATACTTTTCAGGTTCATAAATGACCATAATCTTTATTTAAAAAACTCAACCTTCCTTCCAACATAGTGTAGCTTATGAATGTAGAAGGCAAATGATTGCTCGATACACATTGAAGTGATTGAAATTCCGACGATCATATAAAGGGCCAGGAAGCTCATTTGCCAGCCATCTTCTGGCACGATATCACCGAATCCTGGCGAAAATTGTAAGATAGTAAGATAATAAAAATTTCTTTCCGAAAGTACATTTTAAATGTTTGTAGTTTGTATATTGTCATGCCGACATGTGCCGCATATGCATATGAAAGAAACTTCCTGAAGATCTGCAAATAAGTAGAGCTACCTATCGATGTCATTGTAATGAAAGCCCAATAGAAAGAGTCGATCAGTGTGTGTCCTCCACCAGAAAAACTGCAAATGTATAATTAGGATACAAACGGGAAACAAGCCAGACGGCTGACATGCTCTTTTTTGATTATTATTATGTGTGTATGTTGCTATTTAATTTAGTTTAGTATTCCCGATGTGGGAACAATGAATTCTGCATTTGCGATGATTGAGACGGGCCCGTTTTTGAAAAACATCGAGTCCTTATGCATCCTTATGCAGCTTTTGCAAATGCACATAATTTACGATAAAAAATCGAGCTAAATTTGAGAAAATTAGCATAAATACGCAAGAATTCAGTTGTCGACGATGCGCTTCAAAAACCGGCCGTTGTTTCGCTTTAAATCATGACATTGTTACTTACCTCATCAATAAAGTTCCCACACAAAGATACAACATGAGGAATGTTGTGATTGCCGCATATGGAAGACTTTCTTCACGATTCAGATAAACACGACATCTGAAGTGAAGGAAACAAACTTGTTTTGTCCAATTAGAGAATACTTTTCACAACACTGCTATAAGGAAAAAGCAAAAACCGGTTTAGTAATCCGTGAGCTCGGAAGTGTCCTATATATTCCTGCCAATAAATTTTGTGAAAACAGGAAAACCCCTACAATGTAATTGCGTTCCTCAGTGCTTCTGACAAGAACATTCCAATATCAGTTACAGTAATCAACATGAGTGGAACTCCCAATCCACCATATAGCATGCACACAATCTGACCGGCAGTTGTTACCGGGGTTATTGTACCGTAACCTGTAAAACATATTATTGGCATGATCAAATTCCACCTAGGCTTTTACGCAATTTTTTGTATATTCTTATAAATTATACCTTTGTTTGTTGGTTAATTGTTCTATCAAATGGCCTACCAATAGTTGTGAGCATACTGACACAGAAAAAGACCGAATTTCCATAAGACCATTGTTCTTTTTCGGAATAATTGTTTTCCCACATGAAATAACAAGAATAGAACATTAATAAATAATACACAATCACATTTTAACTTCTTTGAAACACGATGGAGAAACAAATAAAATTAAAAACGTTATTTTTAAATTATTTTTGTTGAAAAAAACATTAAATCACCAATAAAACCGCATCCGTGCAGAATCGTCCAAATATTCGTTTATGGCTTCGTTCATTTTTTCAACACTCGAAAAGTTGTGATCCATTAATTTCTCGAATCTCAAGTGAACATATTTATCAACAAACAGCTTACAATGAGTTTTCATTGTGATGTTTTTTGTTAATGTCTAGCTGGTGTTAGATAAGTTCTTGTTCTTTTTTTGTAAGATAAACTAAAGCTACCGTTCCTGGTCGTCAGCAAACTCTTTTTGTGCAGCTTTTCTCAATTCGATTTCTGTCGGACGTTCCAATAAAATGAATATCCAAGCGCCAAATAACATATATACTGTACAGAAGGAAACGAGAGAAGCGTGGGGCAGGACGAGACGGAATTTCTGAATCATATTCGGTCAATTATGCATTGTTTTCGATTAGAAACGGCCGCTTTTATTGTGAAACCCTAATTCAAAAACACTTGATAACACTTCGAGTTATGAAAAACAGTTTTCATCGTAGTTTTGAAATCCGCCTAGGTCTGCCAAAAAAAGTTGCAGAGCTAATTTTCCACATGGGCCCGATTCTTTTTCGTAAAACATCATAGACAATCTTATTATATAAAGGAGAAGAGTTTACTTGGTCTTTTTTTTTTGTGTGTGTGAACGGAAACGAAAATTAGAATATCTAAGAGGCTATAAAAGGAGAATCGGAGCCCAGTGTTGAGCAAGCGAAATCGAACCATATTTCGTGATTTTTCAAGATACGATGCAAATGTTTCACACAAGTGTGCTCACTGTTCCTTTATCTTAAACATTGAAAGTCGCCTCAGGCAGCGATAGCCGTCGGCTTACTGCTTAAGACATCCAAAACATCCAAAAACATCCGGTGACATCTCGGACATCCAGAAACATCTGAAAACACCCCGGACATCAGTAAACATCCCGTACATCCAAATACTCTGACATCCAGTAGTAATTCAAAATAGAAGTCATTTTTGGACATGAACTGCATTAATAATAAGAAATTTTTTACGGAGAGCATTTGGTGACGAGGTAGGCGTAGGCTAGTGATAGTTTTCCTGGTCGGAAACTTTCAATTTTCTTGCGATATGTCAGATAACGCGCATCGAGCAGCTTCGACGGTCGCTCCAAACGGTTAGCTTGAGGTAATGGTGCACTTCCTCACATAATTAAATGACAGTGTAATAACATCTGCCCTTGTCAGTAATGGTTGAACACGCACCATACCTTTACGAAAAGCAGACAATAACCCTAATAACCGCTTCACGAACCAAACAAATAAAAATAACAAGAATGATCATCATCCACGCATTGGAACATGGTCAGATGTCACGGATGCTTTTTGGATGTGCTGGGTGTCTTGGATGTCTAGGGATGTTTTGGATGTCACGGATGTTTGTGGATGTCAGAGATGTTTTTGGATGTTTTAGATGGCTTAAGCAGTAAGCCATAGCCGTCTGGTATAATGATAAACGTGGTCGTGCCACGGTTTTCTCACTGAATCATCTCGCACGTCATCGCCGCCCACCACCCTAGTTTGATAGTTTGATCATGTAAAGGAATATCGTAATGCATTGTATATTTGTCATTTATGTAATACGTGTATTTGATTGTACTTTAACACTAGCGTTGCACTTATAGCAAATAAACCCTACAATCACTTGCAAAAATACGTATTACATAACTGACAAATATAATGCATTATGATATTATTGTCTTAATTATGTATGTTTGTGCGCACCTTTGTGGTGTAATAAATTATTATTATTATTATATTCCTTTACAATCAGATCAGTGCACCTGTTACCTGTACTCCTCCTTCGTCATCTATCGACCTAGAGGGTGAAGATATCTTCATACCAACCAAGGGAATATTTCTCAACACAGTTGGCCCTCCGAATTGGACCCCAATCTTTCGCCCGGCCATCTTCATAAAATATTAAAATTTAAATAACAAGAAACTATATAAACGTATAACTATTTGTGACACAAAGTGGGCGCTATGAAATTATTATTTTGAAAAAATAGAAAAAGTTTATCGGTAGCTTCAGTAATGCGGTAGGAGAGGGTTCTCGCTATCAATATGTACAATCTTTCAGTAAGAAAAGCGTTAGAAGAGGCCGGTTCAGCTATGCTATTAAAAGTGTAATTTCCGTTTGCGAATGAATAAAGGAGTCCAGCCGAATTCAACGGAAATCCAATAAGGTACTGGAAATAATGCTTCTATTTTGTTCTGCGTTTACGATGGAATTTACACCTGACAATGGGAATATAATTCAGTAGGTATTGAATTAGTTTTGCAGGTACAAAAAAAAAGAAACAGATAACAAGGTATACAGTATACATGATCTGACATAATTATCTATAATTATAATTAAAATGATGCACTTTTTATTGGTCACTCTTATCCTGATGTCTCCCTCTTCCAATGTCATATGCAAAATTTTTCGTCGACTGCGCTCACTGTAAGTATATTCTCGGCTACGCAGCGCACAGCGCATCCAGCAGCATTTGCCGATTCTTTTTGGTATGCTGCGCGGATGGGTGCGCGCACATCCCGAGGATACGTTTCACACTTTTGTTATAGCAGCCAGCCGCGTAGCCAACTGCGAAGCGCACCGCGTACCCAACTGCGTAGCCAACCTCGCAGTGGAATAAAACGATTCGGCGAAGTTCGTGGTCTGGGTGTGTGGATTAGGACCAGAGAAACTAATTGTAAGAATACAACGCACTTGAAGCTTATCATCAGAAGCATATCGAATCCATCAACTGTTCTATATAAGAGCACACTCCCTAGTTTTATTCATATTATTTGTCTGCTATCAGGAAGGACAAACGAGTTATGTAAGTGTTTTTGTGATTGCCCTTTGCAACTGGAAAATTACGAGTTAGCAAAAGTTCTTTCGCAATGAACACGTTTGAACATTTTATTTCCAAAAGCGGAGCCTCGTATAGTTCATGTAGCGAAATATCAGAGCTATGGCTACGAACGTACTTCTGGTTGTTTTTGTTTCGAAATAAACACTTTATATAGATGCTATGTGTAGGAAAAATCTACACCACGGTCAGGGTAAATTCTCATCGGGCATTAACAAGTAAAAAATAGGAGAATGGAATTCGGATTATTATTGGCAGCAATCGTGAAAAAAGCGAGAAAAACTCACCTGGACCTGTATTGAATTGCCCTGCGAAATTTTTTTTTGATTTTTTGAATTTTTGTTAATGTACCCGTTCCCCAATATTTCTCATTCGGAGGAGAGGAACGATCGACTGAGAGAGTGTATCGATTGAGGAGGTTGCCGTGAAGCTGGAAGATAACAGAAATATGAAAAAAATTCAGAGGCGATCTCGGTATGCCTGTCAAATAAACACTCAATACTGGAACAATAACAAAGAAGCCTAAATTAGCTTCCCGCTTGCGTGTTTTGTGATATATCGATATATGCACGGCCACATATATGGTGTCTCTCTTATAGCTCTTATAGACAGATCATAAACCAAGCTATAAACTAATCATACCCCATCCTTTTCTGAATATTTTCTCGAAGAAATCCGTTCAATCCCATCTGATGATCGATGAAAATCTTGTGGCGCCTGAAGAAAATAATTGTATTGAAATAACCAAAAAAAAAACACGGCAGAATGAGAAAGTATCATACACTTCAACATGGGATTCTCCCAAAAATCTGAAGAGATAGTACGTAATAGAATGCTTATTTATTCAGAATTGGGATCTTGCTCCAGAGAGGAGTCATTAATAGGTTCTTAGGCAGAGCTTTGTCTGCAACGGCGTCAAATTCATATTTTATACGGAAGAAACGTGCTCGTCTTTTCTGTAATACATACAATAAAAAGGAAATTAGTCTTATTTATGTTACCTAGGAAGAGTGAAATTACCTTCGATCGAGAGACAAGAATGAAAAGTAGTGCAGTAAATTTTTTTTGTGTTGAGCTTGATCTTTGAGTTTTAGTTGCTCGATATGCTAAATAGATAATGTTATCGTTGTTATCAGTGTGTGTTATTTGGCCGTTTGGCAAAAAACACCACGATTATGAATTTATGGGAACAAACCCACAAATTTTTAAACGGAATCAAAATATTTTCCATTCTTTATTTATTTACTTTTATAGGTATGTTGGTGCCCTGTGTGCTTCTTTATAAACGTATTCAAATAAATAGAATAAATATAAATAAATAAAAAAGTAAATAAAAGGTTCAATACAACGTGCTCATCACTAAGTTTTGTGTGTTCGAAGTAGTCAGTGTTCCCTTGCCGTCCTCTTGCAACGACAACTATGAATATGAAAAATATGGACATTGGATACATAATTCAATGAAATGAATTGTAACTCGAAATCTGCAAATGAACACGAATACTCAAAATATTCAAAGTGCCTCCAAACCCACATCGTGCATTTTGATAAGGAAATTCAGCAAACATTGAGCACCTCTGCCTCTGAACTCGTGTTTTGTTTTTGCTTACACTTGCAATTCCACTGGCTGAAACACCGCATAATCGCCGGGCAAAAACGAAGGTCCGCTACAGCGGGGTTGCGCACCCCTCCTAGGGTGCGCAGTAGATGCGTCATAGGTGCGCGAAAGGACATCAACTCCATTTGGCGTACCCGCGGCGCACTTTTTGTAGGGTCCGCGGCAGGAGCGCCAAGCTTTTGCCAAAGTTGCTCCCTGGGACCACCGTAGGTGCGCCATTAAATTTCGCGTACCCCTGCGCACCCACCTCGCACCCTAGGCGGGGTGGGCGGCCCCGCTGTGGCGAACCCACGTTGTTGGGCGGCGATGACGCTGAGCTTCGCGTACCCCTGCGCACTCACCTCGCACCCTAGGCGCGGTGGGCGGCCCCGCTGTGGCGAACCCTCGTTGTTGGGCGGCGATGACGCTGCTTTTTTCACGTTGCCTTTACTAATCAGCTTGGTTAATTGTTTTTTTTTAATGTAATATCACAACGTATGTAGTGTCTGTCCGTTTGTAGTTTTGCTCGCACAAAATAATACAGCTTTTTTCTTTGTGAAAGTAAATAACGCTGATAAGAAGTGGTATTTAGCCACTTGACCACTGCCATAGAACATAGTTTGTAAATTCATGGCTGAGATGAGTTATACTCAATCTGAGATCCTCCAACTTCTTACTGTATGTAGTTGCAAATTTAAGTGCTTGTTATTGTAGCATTGCTTCTGCCAAAATTAGTACATGAAGCTGTTTTTGTAAAGAATGATAAAAAAAACAGAGTACGTGTATATATATAGAACATATATATCTGCATGTCCCACACTTTTGTATATGCTACTATAGAAGCAGTACATCATAGTTTTGTTTTGAGCTCGATCAAAGGGACAGGCCCATCAAAGTAAACCTATATTTACGATACGTTCATAGTGATTATAGTGTTTTGTTACAATATATACAAATCAAATTTCTTCTACATTCAAAACTGCAGATATCAAACAAAGTTGTCTATGCAAATTTATCGTGTAATTAGAATGCGGCAAAATTTGCATAAACAACCTTGAAATCTGCAGTTTTACGGTATACATATACGATGAGCTCATCGGAAAATTCAGGCGAAATTTGTTTTGTATATATTGTAATAAAAATGCTTTATATTAATTATGAACATATCGTAAATATATGCTTACTTTAATAGGCCTATTCCTTTAACTAAAACGACACGCTTGTGATTTGCGTTCGTTTGTGTCAACGGGTCAAATAACAAAGCGCATCCTTTTTTCGCAGTGATTAGTAGTATCAGCTGTCATAACAGATAAATGATAAGAGAAAAAGCACTGTATTACCAGTAAACACAGGCATAAATGAACTTCATTTATTAAGCCTCTTCAGTCTGTCTGTTTAGGTATAATAGACAGATGCTCAGATGTATGGAACGCATGCAATAACAAACTTTAATCATTGCTTCGTCTTAAAACAGTTACTTCAAGTGTTCATACATTTTTACTACGCGGATTTGTTTTCATTACCGACCACAGTTGATCTATATCAATTATCTTTTGATATCAATCATTGAGCCGTATTTCACAACTCCCCTACGAATTGTGACAACTTGTTATATAGCTTGTAAATGTTCTCAAAACCTTCCAAATTTCATTCAGAAACAGTTCACTAGCAGAAAAATGTTTCTTATTTTACTGGCAATTGCAATAATTTCCTACTTCATTATTCAACAAGAAATAAAGAGGAAAAGCCTTCCACCAGGTGTGTTCTTCCATACAAGCGCTTGCAATGTTGAACTTATAGGAAATTTGTTTATTAGTGACCTTTTGCGATGCAAATCAGACGCGATGTAGTGCTTATGCCGAGTAATAAACACTTATACATTTTCATAAACAAAGTAAATTATGATTAATTTTTCTTATTCCAAGAACCCTTTCAGGCCCTTTTCCATTCCTTTTCCTCGGAAATTTCCCTCAACTCGCCATTTTATGTCTTCGCCACGGAGGAATCGTCCCGGCAATGAAGAAATTACGGGAACAATATGGAGATGTACGGCATTTCTTCTTTATATTCAGTATATATTATGGTTTACATCAAAAATTCTCCATTTTTCTTCCACAACCCTTTAAAACAAGGTTTCAAGGTTTCTCTAATTATTTTCCTTCTATAATATACTATCTATTCAGGTGTACACAATGTGGTTGGGTCCAAAACCGGCAGTGAATCTGTGTTCTATGGAGTCGGCCAAGGAAGTTATGATCAATCAAGGGGCACACCAGACTAATAGGGATAGTGTCTACATGTTCTCGATGACTACCACTGGTAGGTGTCTTATGCACATTCCTTAGAGAATAGTTGTAGTTCACTGCATTAAACTCAGTCCTTGCTGGATGCATCGATAACTCAGAAACCTGTGCCGTGTCCTCACAGGTTCAACGTGCAAAAAAGTAGAATTATATTTCAATCGATTGTTTACTGTATATCTAACCGTTCAATACTTTACTGAATTAGTCGATAAAAGTATGTAGATGAGAACGGAAACGCTCGAGGAGTGACTATGACAAATGGAGAGGATTGGGTCGAACATAGAAGATTCTGTCTTACGACACTCAGAAACTTTGGAATGGGGAGGAACATCATGGAAGCGAGGATTAATGAAGGTAGTCTCTTTGGTTTCTTTTACTTTATTTGTAACTCATTCCCCTCTGTCCGCTTCCCTCTCTCTCTCTCTCTCTCTCTCTCTCTCTTTCTGTCTCTCTCTCTCTCTGTGTGTGGGAGTTTCTTTTTCCAACTTCGAGCCATACGTTATTCTTTCAGAATTTTCCTTCCAACTGGCCGAAGTGGAGAGTGAAATGAAAGATGGAAAGATCTCTCTGCCAACTCATGAACTGACAGATCTTCTTGTTGGATCAGTCATCAATCGATTGCTCTTCGGATATCGATTTGACAAGGTATAGTGAATGCAGTGAAGTATACAAATTCATATGTTTTTCATGATATTTTTGAACCCCAATAGACCTTTTCTTGCACACTTAAAAAATGAAGTTATTTTACCACACTATATTTATACATTGTAATAATATTATTTCAGGGCAGCAAGGCAGAGTTTTTCCGTGTCAAATCCGATCTGGACCATGTCGTCGACAGTATGATGCCTACCGATCTTCTCATCAGAGAATACTGGAAAAATATACCAATTCTCAAAATGTAAGAGGGCTTAACTTGAGCGATGAGATGAGATGAATACGCACCGATAGATATTTCGACATTTTTCTTTTCAGCGTAACTAACTACAAATTTCATATACGGTTATCATACTACACGCAAAACGATGTTAGAAGGTCTACATCGTAAATTGATAATTCATATAAAATTCCAGGCGGTACGACACGATGTATAACCCACAAGCGGCCGTGAACAACTTCGTGAGAAAGAACATTACGAAGCGGTTGGTTTTTTTGAACAGATTCACAACATTTCAACAGAAGAGAGGGTTTTATTGTGCCCTTACTAGCGTCTGTACAACACATTTCATTTATCTGGATGCTTGAATTGACTGCTTTTAGAACGCCGGTCGCTTAGAGTCAGAATAACAATCTTTCTTTTATCATTGAAGCAGAGTTGCGCTGGTTTAGACATTACATAAGAAACCGAACGATTAATTTTTGTATTTAGACAATCGGAGATCGCTTCGGGTGAATACGAACTGAAGGGCGAAGGGGAGGACTTCATTGACGCTTATTTGATCGAACAAACGAAGAGAAAGGAATCAGGACAAGGAACAAAATACTTGGAGTAAGCACAACACTTCACTTACAGACTTATTGTTAGAATATAAGCCCAAATGAAGTTAGAGTTTGGTCTAAAATATTACCACAAATTTAGTGTCTTAAATATCGTGAAACAAATATCATTAGATAAATCAAACTTTTAATGATTTCCAGCTTCGAGGGTCTGGTGGCTGATAGTATGGATTTGTGGTTGGCCGGACAGGAAACTACATCCTCCACCCTCCAATGGGCGATTCATTACTTACTGGAACACCCGGAAGTCATGAAGAAGTGCACTGAGGAGGTGGGATTGAGAAATGCGCAGAATTTACTGTCACGGGCTCTCCCAATCCCATGAAAGCACGCTTGAACTATGTGGGGGGGTCTCCGACCCATCAGCTAGTTGACAGTGACTTGCTCCCAGATATATATACTGTGTTTTTACTCTTGCTGCTCCACGGTTTAATACATTACGTCATTATATCTGTATTACAATATCTTTGTGTTATCACATTCGTATATTGTTACGATACCAATGCTAACAATGGCACTAGTTATTATTTTTATTACTTTTCAGATCCATGCAGCAACCAACAATGGCGACCGTCTGCTCTTGTTGTCTGATAGAAATTCGACACCTTTTCTGATAGCTACATTGAATGTAAGTTGTATCACATCCTTATTATTGTGAGAATCAAGTGAAGGGATACACTGCATTACTACAGAAGCAACTAGTTTTCTAAGCCATGCATAAAAAGTCTACTTATGGTAAGGCAATATTTTTGTGAATCTTATTTATTAGTTTATAGGAAACTCAGCGAATGGCCGGACTCCTAAATCTGAACCTTTGGAGGGAAACAACAGCCGAAACTCATATAAATGGTTTGCTTTGTTTTACGTCACGCACGTCAACTATGATTAAAATGCTAAAATTAGTAAGGTGTTCCAAAATTTACCGAATACCTGTTTCGAAAATCAATGATGATGTCCCATTTTTGTCCAGTACAGTTTCGCCTACACATGCAAGAGCCCTAATCAGAGGCCTAGAGGTAGCATACAAATATATCAAGAAGTTTTAGGCTATTCAATTCCAAAGGGCACTACAATCGCTGCTCAGCTGTCGGTTTTGCTCAAGGACGATCGGACATTTGAGAAACCACTTGAGGTACCAATAAAGAATCCATATAGGGAATTATGCATTTTGAATACCTATTGAAGTCGTTCAACTAGATCTTCTGGCTTCTAAAATACCAATTTCAGTTCAATCCCTCCCGTTATTTGGGTGAAAACGGAAAAGAACTCGAACAGAAAACGATTCCTTTTGGAATTGGAAAGAGATCTTGTCTGGGAGAAGGACTCGCAAGGGCTGAACTTTACTTGGTCTGTTGCATATATTGTTTTCAGCTGAATATTATCACCCGTTGCTGTTTAGTACGTAGTGCACCAAGATTCTTCTACTAAAATACTTTGCTAATTCGCGCTATTCAGATAGTTTGCTGCTTCGTACAGTAATGTCTAATCAACATATTTTTGAAATTTGTTTTTAACTCTTGTTATATTTCAGCTTCTGGGCAACATCCTCTCCCGTTACTCTCTATCAGTCGATCAGTCGGCTCCCCCAAACGGATGTTACTCCACAATCGGAATTGCCAATCGGCCAAAGCATTTCAAATTGATCCTGGGAAAAAGAAACTGATTATATTCAAGAAATAAAGTTTTTGGAATGGTTTTTTTAGTATTGTATTTTGTATTAAATGCTGTTACTTCTTTCCAGAATTTGTGCTGCAAAGCCAATTGGTAGCCTTTTTGGTTCTTTTCCAAAAAAGGGCAGGCCGTTACAAGAACTCATACTTGGGTCCGCGATATCTAGTTGAAGTGTTTCAAAGGGCACGCTCAAAACACATTCACGGCCTTGTATAAAGCGACTTATTTGTCACATTCTATAGCACGATTAGTATAATAAATAATAAATCTTTTACGCTCAAAGAGCGTGCGGTTCTTTAAGGGTGAAAATACAGTTTTTTTTTCAAAGTTTGTTTATGACATGTTCCGCAGAGGTCCTGAGCGACGAGTTCCAGATGACAAATTGCTCGACGTCTTCGGTCTACGGCCAGTAGTATAAGTAGTCGCACTTGTGCATGAATGTTTCCAAACGCATTCACGACCTTGACTAATTACAAGTTGTTCCAGTAGTGATTTGTGATCGGTTGAAAAATCATATGAAATGCAGCAGAGATATTTTCCAAGTAAAATGTTTCTCAAATATGGTAAACCAGACGGCTATCGCCGCCTGAGGCGACTTTCCAAAACTGCATAGGCGATACTTCAAAGCATCACAAAAATGAGCATACTTATACGAAACGTCTGAAATCTGAAACGTATTGCCTAGGATTAAGATACGGAGACTGATTTTGCTTATTTTGGAGTTGGGAAAAGTTGGACTGTTTATAGAAAAACCTTGAAACGTATTATGGATTTCGTTTCCATAATACGATGGCTTGGGGTTTCAGTTGCAGGGAAATATGGACAGTCCTTGTTCGAAAATACGGGAGCCGGAAGACGCATAAAAATAGATAACCCACTTTATGCACTAATCATTCCGGATTAATAAATGTATTTTTAATTCCTGTACGCTTACCCACTGTCGTGTGCCGGCGCTAGCTTCCACCTATTCAGGTCGAGCATCAGAGCACAGTCACCCGCCATGTTGGTATCATCATTTTACTAAAGGACAAGGGTCGAACAACATATCTTGTTATCTCGAATCGCTTGATAAATCATGTGTGAGAAAAAAACTGACGCTGACCAACACTTTGTGGGTTTGAGGGAACATTTACTTATCAAATTGAAAATGCGACAGGTAGGGAGGCAGAGAGAAGAGAAAATGAGAGATAAAGATTACCAAGAGAGAAAGAGAGAGAGAGAGAGAGACCCGATATAGGACGAGGTAGACAAACAGAGAAAGAGAGAGACAGAAGAAAGAGGTGTGTGTATGGTCTATTATACCAGTTCCAGTTTTAGTGATGTGAATTTGTGTTAGTGATGTCAATTATTATTTATGTGTTATAACTAGGTAACATTAAGATCAAACAAAAAATGTTTCATGATAAAAATCTTCTTCAGTCAACCGCTTTTCAGCATGGCCCATACCCAATTTCAATGAAAAATATAAGTTGTGGCTTTGTTTTAGTTTTGTGGGTTTGCTCTTGATTTTTAATGAGTATCTTTTTTGATAAGGTGCTGCTGTGTATAAATACAAATAAAGGACCTGAGTTCAGTATGATTCAATAAAGTGTTCCAATTTTTCTTCTAGACAATCCATCACAAATGTAAACTTCAAAATATTACAAAATAACTTTTAGGAAGTTATTGTATGTTAGCATGTTATGTGTCAAATAGTGAATCTTATGTCTTATGTTAGACTCCTTTTGCCTCATTCAAACACCTAACAATGTCAACTCATTGAATAACTGAACAATTTGAGTTCAGACTTTGTTCAGCTCCCCAAGAACAAATTGCTCTTCCAGATGTTTTTCATACTTTCCGTTATTGCTTTGCTAACCTATTTTGCACTACAAATATATTGGAAGCGAATGAGTCTTCCACCCGGTAAATTTTTATGTATAAAAATGGCTTTCTGTTCGTCTCACCCCAGATTCAAATGCATAGTTTTTTAATATATTCACAACAGAAGAAGCAACTGCTCTCTAATTAATTGAAGTAACCTCCTATTACAAAATACTAATTTTATTGGGAATACTACAAGCATTCGTGAATAAAATATATAAACTGCACATGAATTTTTTTCTAAGCGTATGAGTCCACAGGAAGGCTTCATAACAGTACAAAACATAGTTTGCCGTTTCCGGAAGGTAACGGATTGCAGAATTTTCAGGACCGATTCCGTTCTTGTTTCTGGGAAATTACCCACAACTTTTTATTGGAAGCTTCCGCTACGGAGGACTCGCAGCAACTCTAAAGGCGCTGCAAAAACAGTACGGAGATGTACGTTTTATGAAACACATATGTTCCATTACCTTTTTCTGTCGAACTCAAAGTAAATTGTCCAAAATCAGGGTAAATTTCAAACGTAACGTTTTATTCATTGACTTTTTTGAGACCTTGGCGTTTGGCTTTGGGGCACAAATCAAGTAATTTTGCTCAAGTAGTTTTGACGGAAACCGTAGTCGTAAGGTAAGTCGTAAGTATTCTAGGTCTACACCCTCTGGTTGGGCACAAACCCCACAGTGCATCTATGTACGATAGAGACGGCCAAGGAAGTTATGGTACATCAAGGAGCACATCAGGCAGACAGACCCGCACAATACCTATTCACATCAGGAAGCAAGGGTAATAGTACAGAATATTACTTGTTTTGTTTACGATGATGAATCACGGAACAGTCTATGTATGCTCTTACAAACCTCGGGATATGTCAGGTATAAGACTGAGGTTGGAAATAGTTGGTTATAAGAGGTGGCAAATTTAGACGAATCTGGCAAGCAGCGGGGAGTGGCTTGGTCAAACGGAAAATATTGGGTCGAACATAGAAGATTCTGTTTGACGACTCTCAGAAACTTTGGAATGGGACGGAACATCATGGAGAAGAGGATCAACGAAGGTCTTCTTCTCTTTCCATTACTCTACGCTAAATACAAAGAGAGAGGGGAGAGAGAGAGAGAGAGAGAGAGAGAGAGAGATAGAGAGAGAGATAGAGAGAGAGAGAGAGAGAGAGAGAGAGAGAGAGAGAAGGAGAGAGATAAAGAGATAAAAGCATAGAAATGTCCGCCTAATCTTCAGCCAAGCATTGTGAATAGCTTTTTTTAGAATTCGAATTCCAACTGTCTGAAGTGGAGAGTGAGATGAAGGATGGAAAGATCAATGTCCCCACTCATGAACTAACAGATCTTCTGGTTGGATCAGTGATCAATCGATTAATATTCGGATATCGATTTGATAAGGTAGATTGAGATACGTCCCCACAAATCTACCTCTGGGGCATCAGTCAGTGCACTTAATCTCGTTCGGCAACTCATTGATTGAATGTATCTCTTACCGTGTTTTATTTAGTTTTTATTTACTCGACCTATTATATTTTAGAGATTAGTATTGTTCCCCTTTTCTTTGATTTTCCACATACAGTAATTGTCACATTTTACCAAATGAAAGCATCATGAAACCTGGAAATTAGTTTATTATTATTATTATATTTCAGGAGAGAAAGGCCAAGTTTTTCAAAGTCAAACACGGAATGGACAATTTATTGGACAAAGCACTACCAACTGATATGCTTCTGAGGCCCTATTGGAAGAGTATTCCATTCTTAAAAAAGTACGCATCTAACAGTTATATACCTATATACACTGTATGGAAACGCAAACTTGTTTCTCGAGCAAGTAAGCTTGAACTAAATCTATCTAAAGAACTAAATGTTTCGCTAGATATGAACTCGTTCACCCTAATTTTCTTAAAGAGCCAACACGTTTTATTCCAGAAGATACGATTTTCTGACTGACCCAGTGATGGCAATCTACAACTTCATCGTGGAGAATATTCAGAAAAGGTGGGAAAAATATGTATTTTTACCAGTTCTGCCACTCAGGATCCATAAGCACTTCCTTCCCAATGGAAAGATCCCCGTGACAGTTTATAAGAACTTGTCGTTTTCCATCGTTGAAAGGTCCGCAGTTCGGCACTCCAAGTAAACTATTTTCATATACCTTCTTCCTTCAAATTGCGCAAGTGTTTGACCACAGTGCAAAATCTTATTGAATCGCTTTATATTATTTCAGAATTTCAGTGTTTATTTCAGAAAATCCGAGATCGCATCAGGAGAGCACATATTGGACGACGAAGGAGATGACTTCATTGACGCCTACTTAATCGAACAAAAGAAGAGGAAGGAATCTGGACAAGGGGAGGGAGTGTTTGAGTGAGTCGTGAGTCGTAAAGAATAAGCAATTTGTGTGCATTGGTTCAACCAACGCGAATAGTGCAAAGCCATGCGCCATCCAATTTATTAAGTCGGAAAGGTTATAAGCTTTCAGTGACTTTGGACTTGCAGCTGATTGTGGTGATATGTGGGTGGCAGGGCAGGAGACCACTTCCCTCACACTCAGATGGGCAATAGTATTCCTGCTCAACAATCCGGAAGTGATGAGAAGATGCAACGAAGAGGTATGAATAATCTCAGAAGTCTCATACAATTTTCCATTCAAAGGGCAAATGTGCCGTAATGAACCTTCCTCCAATGTGACATTCTTGTCTAACCAACACATGCCCCCTCTTCATCAAGAAAGTTTTCAATGACTGGATTTACTTTCAGCTAGACGAACTAACGAACAAAGGTAGTCGACTTCTAACGCTAGCGGACCGAAGTGCTACCCCGTACTTGGTTTCTACAATCACTGTGAGTTCCATGGAACAATACTTCCTCAATTCTGACTTGAAATAGGTCAAATCAAACTTGAAACAATTCAAATATCAATTAAATTTGTGTAGTTCAAAGTTCAAAGCCTATGTGTTTTCTTCTAGGAGAGCCAGCGTGTTGGCTCAATTCTTAATATGAATCTGTGGCGAGAGACGACTGCAGAAACCTACTGTAATGGTAAATGTTACCCAATCTTTAGAAGTGCAAAGCCTTACACAAGATAAATATGAATTAGAACCAATGTTTAAACATTCCTCCAAAGCAGTATAACCTTACATTTGTCTTATTTTCAAAAGTGAGGTTGTTACTGAAAGTGGCGGGGTCAAGGTATTATTTACGCTGGTATTGGGGGAGTTCTTTACATTTACCTTATCTGGGCTCAACTGAATAGTTCCAATTCAGGGTACACCATCCCAAAGGGTACAACTATCGCAGCCCAGCTAACTGTCCTTCAAAAAGATGAACGACATTTCGAAAACCCGCTTGAGGTAACTTATTTGTCTACCGATCTTCATGTACTGAATTAATTCAGAGTCTTGGAATTCAAATACTGGTGGTGAATAACTAAACGACAAAAATTGGCATAACATTTCAGTTCAACCCATCTCGTTATTTGGGTGAAAACGGAAAAGAGCTGGAACAGAAAACGATTCCTTTTGGAATTGGAAAACGGTATTGTCTGGGAGAAGGACTCGCAAGGGCTGAACTTTATTTGGTATGTCATTGCTTAACGACATTTAGATTAATGTTTCCTTGATATCTTGGGTAACTAAAGGTTGCCCAACATTACCTTCGTCCAACGTTGAGAATAGCTAGAGGAGCCGTGACTACCTTACCTTTTTCAATGAACAGCCATTCTGCCCTCTTCTGATAATAATCATTATCTTTAGCTGCTCGGCAACTTATTGGCCCGCTACTCGCTCTCAGTAGATCCGTCCTCTCCCCCTTCTGGATGTACTACAGAGAATGGAATCGGAAATCGGCCGAAACCATTCAATATGGTCATCGAAAAGAAGCAAAAATAAATATTCTCTTGTCAATTGGTTTGACATTAGTTGTCCATTATTACACTGCATGCTGTTTCTTTGTTTATTTATTTATTGTCTTCCAATAAACCATATTATTATTAATTGTGTTAAAATGTTTTGACTGCAATAAACCCTTTTTTAAACAAAATGTATATTAAAAAAAAGATTATTCAGAAGGGGTGGGTCTGCCCGAGTCATATAGTGTGCTCTTATTATGGGTGTTTCATTACAAGTTGCTCAAAATGTATGCCTGTTTCGCAGAGTTCCTTACCTCTAAAGCGCAAGTTTCAAAATCAGAATAATTTTTCGATTAATTAGGTCTTGAGTTGATCCAATGAAAAATTGAATAGTTGCTGACAAGTTGAACCGAATTAAGTGTTGTCTTCGAACTCATGACTGGACTTGGACTTGGAGATATGGCCACCGCTCGGCCAACATGGTCTATGGCCACCGCTCGGCCAACATGGTCTATGGCCACCTTTCGGCCAACATGGTTATAACTAGGTTTCGTATATACCGCGGTCGCCATCTTCGAACTCATGACTGAGAACGAGCTTATGGATACTACTGTATAGTCGAAACGTATTTATTGAGGAGTAGGACTTATACGGGCTTATGTGCTTTATCCACGGTTAGACCAGGGGCACCCACGGCTCTCTGCTGGTACTAATCCTTGATGTCGGGGTACACTCTGCGACACTGGTACACCACCACAACGACGTCCAAGGGCCACTCCAATGGGCCAGGGCACGGAAGAGAAGAAAGAGCAGATTAAGGTTCTGAGCAACCTAACAGTTATAAAGGTCCTGTCAGACCTGCAGTTTTAAGGGATCCGGCAAACCCAAAGCGAGACCTCGTTGGGTTCGCGAAGACAAAAGGCGGCTCCTATTGAGCTAGGGAGATCGTATCTCAACCTTGTCTTTGTAGCGCATTGAGCTAGCTTATATCTCACAGTACCCCATGCTAATCAGTCTATTATTGTGTCTCATTCTGTAAACAATCGTCCTTAATATATAATGGTAATTGAGGTACTTTTCTGATAGTTGAGACACTAGTCGCAACATGTTGCGTATATTTCAACTGCTGGTTTGGTAGAAATGCCCACGTGGCATAGGAGTTGGCATTCCTGTCGCCCACTCTGTTTTCGTGGTTCCTCCGATTGGCAACAAAACAAGGCGGAGACATTTGGTGGATATTTTTATCGAAAATTCCGGGTCAAATGGTCTAGTGACGTCAGAATGTCGTCGATCTTTTATCTTTTATCGATATTTCATCGACTGTACTCACTTTGTACTTTAGCTTTAGACTTTAGCTCTCATGTCAGTAAGATAATAAACAAAGAACCCTATTACATGATCAAAAACATTATCCGAAACAGTGTTTCTTTTTCGCAATGATGAGGCAGTTGTCATTTTACTCACAGTACAATTCACACTGTTAGTTTGATTTTTCATCTAAATTGACATTATCGGAATCAGTATCGGACTGGTTACGTTACTTAATTGCGTTCATCGTATCAACACTTTGCCTTATCTTTTGACTTTGCGTACGGCTTAATTAGAAATTGAAGTATTATTTGGGTACGCTGTAGAAACATCATTAACTGAAAAAAACAGCAAGGGGGAATCCATGTGGCGTTTCTGACTTGTTTCTCAAAGTATTCTCTATTTTATTATTCCTGAAACCCACACTAACACCATCACATTTTCATATACACGCATTCAAATTATCCAATTGCCTCCCGAGTTGTTCGGAATGTGTACCGTTTGTGTTCATTAATCTTGGTGTTGCGAGGGAGACAGATTTGTGAGTGGGACTCCTCTCCCAGTTGGGGAGGCACTGGGGAGACTGCGGAGAACAGTTGTGTGGGCCCCAGGTTGACGACATCGATTAACCCGTCACTGAGTGAGACATTTGTTCTTCTTTTCTATCATTTAGGTCCCCCTTTTTTCAAAAATTTCCTTGATCTGCTCTCTCTCTCTCTTGCTCCATTTCTCTCTTTCTCTATCTCTATCTATGTCTCTCTCTTTCTCTCGCTCTCCCTCTCTCTCTCTGTCTCTCTCTCAAAGTGGACAGTTCCCTGTGTCAACCAAACGCCTCTTCTGGTATTAGATTTCACAAAAAGAGAAAGAAGTGTCACATTATGTTGGAAACTTCTTCGACGGTCGTTTTTGATGTCCAGAGCAAAGTATTCAAGTAAACAACTGAATCATCATTTGTTAACTTTGGACTTGGGACATCTATGTTTCCCAATTAGAGTTGTCATAATATTTATTTTTACTGAATTTTTACTGAATGTATGAGCATCACAACGAATCCGATCCTTCTGGTACGTGCTTGTGTTACCTTCCGCTTTTCATTTATGTGCACAATACTGGTGTGAATTCAGTTAAAAATCCTTACTAATTAGTTTTTTTAAGTAAAGGGTTTAGGATCATCGAAAAAGGGCGAGTAGTGGTCGACGACTGAACGTATGTACAATCAATTGCATGGCGCACTATCTTATAATATAAAGGAGAGGAGTTGTTTGAACCCGACGAAAATTAGAATAGCTCAAATCCGCTCTCGGGTATAAAATGAGAGTCGCGCGCACAAGACTTGAGCAAACCAAAGAGTACCGAAGTTCATTTTTCTACGTTTCAGGCCTTTGGTAAAGCAATAGCAACTTTTCGCAACTACAAAATAAGCACAGTCGAATTTTTCCGCATAAATTTGGAAGGTAAGTTGGCTCGGTCCAAATTCTATTTTATGGTACTATTACGGTACCTGGCCTTCGCGCCAAAATTCAATTCAAATCGGGCGGGTAGGTGCAAAATTAATCAATACAGAGAATGTGGGCCTTTCGCCGGGCCGGAGAGCATAAGTGCCTCTACCTTCCCCCGGTGCCCTTTCTCTATTATTATGATTTTAAATAATAGATTATTATCATTTTTTTGTTTTACTTATTTGTTCAGCCACTGAACTGATGAGGGTCAGGCTGGGTTTTTGCCCGTCTTCAGTAAGACCCGAAACGGGATTAAACTATTTATTTTTATAATTTATTTGTTTAACCCCGCCCCTCAGCCCGCCATACCAAACAGTACGAATCAGATGTTTCATATAAGTATGCCGTGTGGTATGACCTGTTTTGTATGATCGCCTGTATAGTCGCCGCAAGCAGCGATAGCCGTCTGGTTCTAATTATACCAAATTTGCCTGCGAACTTTTGTGTACTCTGCGAATAAAACTGTAACGGTTCGACCAGTTTGATGACACAGAATATAGAGACTTTCCTGTCAATATTAGCCCGCCCGCATTAAATAGCACACTGGTGAAATGAGGACGCAAATCTCTAGCCTTTTTTTTGTATGTTCCAAGGATATACACTTTCCCTGTAAAGGAGCATGCAGCACTTTTCGCAACTACAAAATAAGCACAGTCGAATTTTTCCGCATAAATTTGGAAGGTACGAATCAGATGTTTCATATAAGTATGCCGTGTGGTATGACCTGTTTTGTATGATCGCCTGTATAGTCGCCGCAAGCAGTTCAGTGGAAGAACCAGAAAAATGTGCTAATGTTAGTTTTTTTTTTGGAATTTGACTCAGTTGATGTTGTCAGATTGTTTGGATCAATATCGGTTATCGTCTCTCCATTACATGCATATCAAAAGTCATTTTCTGCTTTATGTACTATTATATAATGAATCTGTTGATCAATATCTACTTTCATCACAATTACTTGGTTGTTTACCTGTTTATCTTTTTTTTCTGTATAACTATTGATCAGTTTTGTCTACCGATCTGTGGCTTTCACTAGTACATTGTGTCACAATTATATCGATAAAAACAACTGTCTTCTCTACGAAAATAACCACAGACAGTGGTTACATAAAGGTACAAATTCTATCCTGCTGTCTGATCACTTATTATGCATTATATCATTATATATGCGATATGCAGCATTATGGAAAATATTTTGGTCCATGTTTGTCGACATGTTTTTTGAAATACAGTACCATATCTTGGATGTTTAGAAACATATTATGAATAGGATTATCACTTTTTCACAAATAGTATTCTCATTCAGTCTTCTCGTTGTATATGGATGTGTCACAGAATTTCCCAGAATGTTAACTTCCTAATTTCCGCACAACTGTCTTTCCTATTTCCATCGTTCAGTTCAGAATATTTTCGACTATTACCGTATTTTCAACCGCTGTTATGCAGGAAAATCCTCCTAAATTATTAAATAAAGGTTCTGATATCGTCTCGATCTAGTCAGTTTACTTTGCTTCAATTTACGTAGGTATATTTCCCAAGAAATAAATCAAAAGAGCACATTAAAAATAGAAACATGGGTTTAATGGCCTCCTTCCCATCACATAATGATTTACCGACTTTAATTTGTGACGCGTGTGGACGGGAGGATCCTCCTTTCGGACATCCTCGTGTCATTATTCATTTTTCATCTCCGAATCCTTGGGATGAACATTATCTCTCTCTATCTTTCTCTCTTCTCTCTCTCTCTCTCTCTCTCTCCTTCTTTCTCTTTCTCTCTTCTCTCTCTCACTCTCTTTATCCTTCTTCCTCACTCATACATCCTCTCATGTCATAACCAACTGAGTATGATCCTCTCTTTTTTATGAGTTACAACTCCTTGCCACAAAACCCGGTTATTGACTGCTTATGCCTCTCAAAATTCTATCACATGTCGTCTCTGTCTCTATTAGTCACAATTATTGTCTAATTGTAAGAGATGAACATTTATTATCAAACTGAAAAGAATTATGGGGTCACTATTTGAGATAACATTCCTTTCTTCTATTTTATTTTTTACATTGTAGTTTAAACTATTTTAGATGCTCGAAAGCAAATGTAGTTTATTATTAAATTTCCTTTTTTTGCGCAGTAACCGTGTTATAGTAGACGTAGAAGGGCCCAGCATTGTACCATTCAAACGCTTTTAGAATTGATTAGACCAAGCGAGTATGTATGATATTGATAGTGTATTATATATTTTCTTTACATACATGAGGACATTAGCATGTTTCGTGTGGCTGAGATCATCGCAAAGCTGGCAATCACCCGCTTGCCTGACCTTAAAGGGAGAGGCCCATGAGAAAAAAGTTGTTCTCACCTTGTTTGTACAGTATGTCCGGAATTTCAGAAATATTACTGTGAAAACCGCATTGCTTGAAGCCTTGAACTCGCAGAGGTATTCACCGGCAAACGGTTCGACCAGGTACCGTAGTCAGCAACGTCAAAATTCGTTTATACCGTTTAGATCCGTTCATTTGCATTCTTTCTCTATATAGTAATGGTCAAACGAATAAAGACCATTCCTACGATTATAAAGAGGCGTTTCCAATACAGTAATGCCCCAAAAACGCAAAAATTGATTCCGACTACGGTACCTGGCCGAACTGTTTGCCGGGGAAAAACTCTGCGAGTTCCAGGCGTAAAGAAATGCGGTTTTCGCCGTAATCTTTCTGAAATACTGGATATTCTGTACAAATAAATTGAGGAAAACATTTTTCTCGTGGGCCCCTCCCTTTAAAGGAAGGCAGTCACTTCAAATTCGTTAATTTACTTGGGGGATTACGAAACGTATGGGGACAACAACTTCCCAGTCATGAGTATGTAAATTATTTCGGAAAATATCTGCATATAAACTTTTTTTGCATATAGTACATGCGTATGCAGGTATCCCGATGCGTTTCACAATCCTACGGTAGACTAGTAACTCCGCTTATCTAGTAGTTCACCGTTCGCCCCCTGCCTGGGTGAGGTTAAATAAGTTGGCTTTGGTAGCGTATTTTTTTCGAATCTTTCCTATACTCAATTATATTCGAAGTAAAATGACGAATTTATCGTGACAAAATGAAAATGAAAAAATGAAAATGAATCGTGAAATTTGTGGCCAAACTGCTACACTAGCAAAAATTCTATTTCCTTTCTTGATTGAATCCACATACACATCCAGGAAGACCGTTTTACCAAATCTTGAATCGTCGTCAAAAATATTTTGATTGATGTATCTATCAGCTTACATTGACGAATTGCCGCTCTCATGTTGTACTGTATTTTCTAGTGCATTCTCGTACCTCCACGTATTTTTGTATTATTGTTCGCCACTTCAGAGAAAACCCACGTATTTTGGTGGATCAACTCCATGTGTGTTTCTGCCGGAAGGCATGCAAAAAGTCAGTTTAGTTTTTATCATGTCCGTTATTATTTACTTGATAGGTTTTATTTTATCCGTCTTCCAAATGTGCTTGAATGTTTGTCACTTACTGCAGCTTCGTTATCACCATTAAATTACTTGGATATACTTCCAATATTAACCCATAACGTTTGACAAAATCTCCGGCAAAAACTACAAGTAACAATAAAATGGTCCTAAATTCGGAGTTGACTGCTGCAGGTCACTCGAATAATTTTGGTGCCAATGAAAATTGTTTGATCTCGGCCTTGCGCACAGACGATAGACATTCGTTTATAGGAATCTCTCATAGGAGTAAATGAAGGTTTGCTTGTATTGATTGACTGTCACTTTTCTGGAGTTTATTGATTGATCGATTCAGATCTGGCAGTGGGTGCGCGACCGCAAGACGCACACAATCAGGAAATGGAGGTCAACTTTAGTGAGGACACCACGCGATGACGAGAACGTAAACGGACTGGGTACGGTAGTTCTTATTCTGTTTAGAAATTGGGTGCTGTACTTTTTTTTAATAGTAAATCTAAGGGAAGTAGAACTAGGTTCGCATTGGGAAATGCGTTGGTCATTTAATTTCAAGATGGAAGGCATACATAAATATCATGAACAACAAGGACGAAAAATATGTATGTGAAATATTTGAACGTAACGGTTCAAAAAAAAATTGAAAGCGATACGTTTTCCTAAACTGTTGTCAATGCGCTGGGTCAGGTGGCGGTGCCTAAGTCGCTGTCTCAAGAGCAGCGCAGGCACTGCGGCTCGTCGGTTCGACTCCTGCCCCGGGCAGAACAAGCCTTCTCATTAGAGTAGATTGGTAGCAATTTCGGTTGCGGAGGAAAAAGTTGCTCAATCGCTATCCTTGGCCAGGAAGTGAACTAACTTAAACCAAAAACCCAGAGCAGGCCGGACCGTGTATTTCAGGCACCCACGCGGAGTTCAGATCTCTTGCGAAGACGGGTCTAACCAACCTTTTTTAACCATATGTATAATTCAGCTGGAAAACGTCATGTCGAATCTTTATCCGCCCTCCAATCAGTCCCCTCACAGGAATATGAAGAGTTCTTTGAAGAAACAGAACCACAGATACAATTGGCATTGGGAAATGAGGTGGGGACATTCATATTTATTTAAAGCGAAATGCTAGCCTCTTTGGAAAATTTACATATGATAAGCAAATCCTATGTATCATATGCTAATTTTGTACGATTGCCGTGGACGATCGTACAAAATTAGCATAGGATACATAGGATTTGCTTATCATACGCAAATTTTCCAAAGGGGTTAGCATTTCGCTTTAATAGACGATACTTTGTATTAATTAGCGTGATTTTATTTGTGTTGCAGCATTAGATTGTGTTTTGGGCATTGCTGTTAATTGAACCAATTTTTTTGTGTTAAAGGGATGGGCTCACTACAAAATCACCTTGTTTTTATGCTTTAGTTTGATTGTACAAAGGTAAACTTAAACAAAGAGCATAAAAAAAGTTTCTTGAATTACTCCCTAGGGAAGATATTAGATAAAAAGGGTGAGTATTGTTCTATCTTCCGATAACGTGAGTAAACAAGATAAACTAGGGAAATTAAGAGATATGGCTGAAACACACTGTTTTGAGCAAAATAAACTGTAGTTTTCATCGTTTATTTTACTTAAAACAAGGAAAAACAGTGTGTTTCAGCCATATCTCTTAGCTTTTTTTATGCTCTTTGTTTAAGTTTACCTTTGTACAATCAAACTAAAGCATAAAAACAAGGTGATTTTGTAGTGAGCCCATCCCTTTAAAAACTCAATTTGAACTGCTCGCATATTCTTTATGTTCATTTCGGTAATGACAGTTTCATCGAAACACACGCGCGCAGTTCTCTTGTGTGATTTTCTATGTAAAAAGATGAAAAAAGATGAAACAACGAAATATATTTGGAAAATTGCTTTGTAATTTGGTTCTTTCTATGTGAATTGTGCCAGTTGAGGACCCTTTTAGAATTCATTATGGCGCGAACACCGCCCACTTGAAAATATTCTTTTTCTTATTGTTTTGTTCTTCCTACATATTTTGCTCATATTTATTTGTCTGCATTCCCCCACGATGAAAGTGGCTCTTGGTTGGTTATATTCGTGCAGGGTAAGAGTTACTGTAGTTATATTTATACTTTTACAATATTTTATTCTTAACTCTTCCTGGCGATCATCAAGCTGTGTCTAGGTACGCTCTTGCATCACATTCAGTATAATAATAATAAGATAGCTGCCAACATTTTTCATAATAACTGCTGGGACATTATCATATAATTTGCATGTTCAGAGGCCATATTCACCACTCCGATTCCCTCGGGGAAATACTCCCTGGGGACAGAAAATAGCACTCTAAAGTGAGACGCACAGAGAAAAAGACGGGGAATTCCCCATGGGGAATTGAGTGGTGAATATGGCCTCAGATGATCTAAATTCCTAATAAAACTCTCAGTCTTGTGTCTTCTGTTCCGCAGATTTCGATAAGATCTGAACTAATTTCCAGCGTGGTGATTCGAGTCGTTCCCCACAGTCTCCGCGGTCTTCTTCCTTCAGAAGGGCATGTCCAGTGCTCCCTTTGGACGTCGACCCAGATGGAGGATGGGCACCCCAGAAGAGTCCAACTCCGAGGAGAAGTCCCCGACAGATACGATTCGCCATCCCAGAGGTTAGTAACAGTTTATAGTTCTTATTTATTCCAAATTCATTTCTTTACTCTTGATAAAGTCACGACATGAGTTGTCTCATGTAAGGGTTTCGAATATTTTCTCAAACATCGCAGACATAGACATAGAGAACGATGATCATATTCCAGGTGCAAATCACAATAGATGAGGATGATTCGGCCAATGTGTGTTGCTCCCCTTCTCCTTCGGGCAGTCAGACTCCTCCTCTCGAAATCGAGTGGACACCGGTTGCAAGTACGAGACGTGGGTCATTTTAGCTGGATCATTTAGGAAACTTCCATTTAGATGTAATTAATCTTGTCTAGACCTTACTACTTCGCTTCAGCGTCCTATCTTCAACAATACTTTTTGTGTTGGCCGAGTTGGTCATGCTGAAATAACCCTATTGTAATTTAACCGTTGTATACCGTAAAACCGCAAATATCCTTGTTGTCTATGCAAATTTATCGTGAAATTATAATGCGATTAAAATTTGCATATATAGCTTTGAAATCTTCAGTTTTATGGTATACATATACGTTGAGCGCATCGGAAAAAAGTTTTCCAGAGCGAATAAAAGTGACATTTAGTTTGTATATATTGCAATAAAAATGCTTGATAGTCATTATGAACGTATCTTAAATATAGGTTTATTTTGATGGGCCTGTCCCTTTAATATGTAAACGTAATATATAGAAAACTGTGAAGCAGAGTAAAGATAGATAGTGTATCACGTTCTTTAACATGATAACCCCGTTTCCATCCTGATCGTATTCGAGGATTTTACTGTGGTTGGGGTTGGGTCTCATCTGGAACCCAACCTATATGATGACTGACCACGCAGAAAGAATAAAAAAATAGTTGAGGTACAATATTTTTCTCACCTGACTGACTATCTCTCGCGCGCGCTCTCTTATTGTTAGTTCCCCCTAGCTTTTGTAGAGTTGATTAAAATTAATGACAATGACTTTTTTTCTTGTCTCTATGGCAACCTATTGCTTATTCGATATAGTTTTTTACACCTGGTAAGCTTGTTCCTCCTTGCGCATTTATTATATTTCTTCATAATAAGTTAAATCATTTCAAGCATCCTATACTTAGGATTTGCAAACTTACGCCTACGCCATCCAATATATTTACTAGCACAATAGTAGTGGTATCCTTCAAATGTATCTTCATTTGCAGTGTTATAGACACTGAATTCGCAGTTTGTCTTTCCCATACAAACAGACCCCTCCTTGTACGTAAAAAGTACCCGAAACTTCTCAAATTTCGTTGTAAGAGAGGAGAAAGTGAGCTATTACGTGCGGCAAGCAAACACTAAACTAAACCACATACATAAACTTCTACTCAACATATTTCACTATCTCTTTGCTTAATATTGAAATTTGTTTTGTTATTATTTTTGTTCTTTTCTTATGCTGACGAATAAATGTCATTTGTGAATCCCACGCAGTGTTTTGTCAAAATTTAATTATCAAAACAACCTTCTTTTTTGTATTTCTATTCGTGGATAAGAATAAGAACATATGACACTGCTTGGATTGAAAACATTTCACAGAATCATAACCGGTTCAACCTCCTGTTTCCGAGTTCATGTAATAAACTGGGGAACTCAATTTTCAAAGACAACTACATTTCCCCCACTGATTGACTAAACCATCCGCTACAATTGAATTACTTTCATTAGAATGTTTCAATCTATTTTTTTTTACTTCATTTACCCTTTGTTGTAGTTTTTTTTTTCTTAAATTACCTTTTACAGCAGGCGCCCGACTGTCGGCCGACTACCAACCAATGGAGGGTCCAGTGCATAGACCTTCGGTACCAAATCTTCAGACGGTACGTTATTGCCAGCTTATAAACTTGTACTAAAATTCATGGCTAAGTTTATCTGAGGGCACAATTTGCTTCAAATGTTATTACGCAAAAAGGAAGAGACTATGTAATTTCTATCACGTTCCACTGTAGTTGCTGACGATGTGATGGTAATTGAAAAACATAAGTTATCTCATAGTTCTAGAGTATTATTTTGGTTACGAGTTCAATCTTTTAATCTGTCAGTTAGGTAGGGGTTAATTTTGACACATCGTTATCATTCTTTTCCTTGTTAATATGCAATTTCCTTCGGGCAATTTTTCTTTCATCGAATATCGGCTTAGTTTTGTACATGGAGATAGTTGAATATTTTCATAGCCACTTCAATTGAAGTCTAAAAGTTTCTTAACTGCATAAGTAGTTAAAAGTGAAAGAAATGCATTTAATACTTTGAACCTCTTTGGCAAACTTTGGCTTTCTAATTCTTTCATTTCTGGAAAGCACTATGTATGTGATTTCAAATCTGACACGTGATATTGAGACTTATAAAAATCCTTCTTTTCATCATTTCGATCATTTCAAAATAAGAAAATTTAAGCCTAGCAACGTGCGTTTCAATTGTCATATTTTTATATATTTATTGTTTGATTATTTGGTTTTAATTTCATGCTTTCGTGCAACGATTCCAAAGGTTTACTGATAAAATTAGTTTTGTTTTATATGAAACCATATCCATATCCATGTCCATATCCATATCTATCACTATACTGCGGTGGTTTTGACACTCCACAAACTGTGAGGAATTTTCAGAATACTGACTTTCTCATTATAGAATATTTACGAATACTGGCCATTACATGAACGTGGGAAAAACTTTGGTGTTGTCTATTTTAGGAATTAAGTTAGCTTCCAATTTCCTTCAGTTTTTTGTTATTTTTTTTCTCAACGGTAGTTAGCGTTTTTCACCACGTTCCTTACGTCGATCACATAAATTAAGAGTTTCGCTTTCTTATCTTTTATTGCGAAGTATAATAGGTGAACAGTCATTCTATCCTTTACCTGTTTTCCAATAAAAGCTGAACCCTTCAAAATCTCCCTTCTCTAGGTGTCGTTCGACCGTTCCGCATCTCCCCCTCGTCGGCGTTCGTTTGGCGAAAAGATGCATCGCTCAGCTGACCGCTCACCAGTCAATACGCATTCGCCGGCCAGGAAACTTAGTTTGGCAGCTGTCCAACAAAGGAGACAAAGTCAAGTTCAGGTTAGTGCAGCAAATATGCACAGATTTGGTGAAATAAACTATTTCAAATGTATATCCTTGCGAGCCGATTTTCATTATGCGATTACTATAAAGATCGTATGCCCGCCTGATGCTTTTTAGAAAGAGCGCTTTTTAGAAAGAATCATTCGCGAGTGCTTGATTAACAGTTATGTTGTTTGAAGAAGTAAAAATATATCTTGCCACAACTGCCAATAAATACTTTATTGTTAGAATGTTTTAATTAGTTACAGTGCGCATTGAATTGTAGAAGTTATCTATTCCAACAAAGAAATTTGAATCCTTAGTTTCTCCGAAATATGTGTTTTCTCGTTATTCTGTACTTCTGCAAATCGCACATAATGATTTGTTTCTGCAATTCTTAGATGACAAATGGGAGCCTTTTAGTGAACCAAAATATATGACCAGTAAGTTAGTGGGAGGAAAACCAGGAAATGATTGCAAGCTAATAATAAAGGCTAAAAGATTGATGGAGTTAAAAATATGTCAGCCGAAGACGTAAGTACAGAGAGAGAGAGGGAAAGAGAGAGAGAGAGAGGTGGAGAGAGAGAGGGAGAGAGAGAGAGAGAGAGGAGGGAGAAGTCTTCGCATATGTTGAGAGAAGTGCCCTTGTGGAACCCATTACCCAACTCATTAAAACAAGATGTTTTTCCCTCAAAGAAGCCCAAGTGATCAGTCAGTTCCACAGATTCTCTAGCACAATAACAGATCCTCAAATAGTGCACTATATTTGATCCCACTTTCTTTACGTACCCTAAATCTTTCAATATTCTATAATGTATTTACTGTGGGAATTTCCACACACGACCACATGGCACTGGAAGAATTTGCAGGTAGAATATAGTATGGAATTAGTAGAATGCAAGCTCGATAATATTTGACTAGTAAAATGCAAGTTCTATGCAAGCCCGTGAAAACCGAGGCAAATCGGGTTCCTTGTATGAAACTCAGTCAATTATTAGACCGTGTAAAGTAACTGAGACCTTGTAAAGTAACTGAGAAAGGCTTATTGAGTTGTATTTTGTATTTATCTCGCGATTTGTATTTATTTATAGTGCGCGGGCGAAGTACAATGTCTCCCCGAATGTAGTATTGCGTTTTCCACAATACTGAAATTAGTTTTCAGTCCCCATATTTCATTTTAGATGGTAGCATCAATGTCCGGCCGTCGTACTTCCACAACTCTGATGCCTCTCACTTGTGCACAAATACATCTGATTCGATCGCTTTGGAGACAAGTTTATATAACAAAGGTTGGAAACTTTTATTTATTCAGCCCCTTGAAGAGCTGTAAAACACCGGAAAATCATCTGTATTATCTAATCGCTAGAGTCTGTAATTATCCTCATTTTCAGGGTCCCACAGTGATAGGGACGAGCATTTATCATCGGTTGTGCTTCAAAAATCCTTTGGTGAGAAGTTATTTTAATTTCCTGTGGCTTGTTTATACTAATGATGTTTGCTTAATCTTGTTGAAGTAATACATAAACAAAACTGTGATCTAACTTGTAATTACCTAGGTGAAAGAGCAATTGCGACGGGTTCCCCTCCCTCCGCAATTCAATAATCACGACGGATTTATCAAAGCACATTGCAAAGCAATTGGAGAATTGGTGGACCAGGTGAGTAAGTGTATGCCAATGTGTGAATTGTCTTATTTTTTCATGCTTCTCATGCTCCACGCGCTTTTCAGACCGAAGTAATTTTTTATGATTAATTTCTTTAGATTGTTGAAAATCTGGATAACTTGGACGCCACCACAGATGAGTTGATTCGAATCGGCAAAGTACATGCACGGGTACTCAAAGGAGAGCTTACCGGTGCGGATTTTAATATTTTTTTGAAATTTTCGCAGAACACGTTGTGATTTGTGATACACCACTTATTCACAAATTCTGAAATGATGACGTAGCTTACATTTTGCAGGTAAACTCTGGAATTCTGTGGCGGAAACGTTCATCGATTGCACGCTGGAATGGGGAGATAAAAGGTGAGCATTACTAATATCAATATCCATAAATGAACCGCTTGTGCCTTTGAAAATGGACGACTGCGCGTGCGCCGCATGAAAATGGACGACTGCGCGTGCGCCACATGAAAATGGACGACTGCGCGTGCCCCACATGAAAATGGACAACTGCGTGTGCCCCACATGAAAATGGACCGCGCGTGCCCCACAGAAAATGGACGACTGCGCGTGCCCCACATGAAAATGGACGACTGCGCGTGCCCCACATGAAAATGGACGACTGCGCTGGCTCCGCATGAAAATGGACGACTGCGCTTGCGTCGCATGAAAATGGAGGACTGCGCGTGCGCCACATGAAAATGGACGACTGCGCTGGCTCCGCATGAAAATGGACGACTGCGCTTGCGCCACATGAAAATGGAGGACTGCGCGTGCGCAACATGAAAATGGACGACTGCGCTGGCTCCGCATGAAAATGGACGACTGCGCTTGCGCCACATGAAAATGGAGGAAATGGGACGACTGCGCTTGCGCCACATGAAAATGGACGACTGCGCTTGCGCCGCATGAAAATGGAGGACTGCGCGTGCGCCACATGAAAATGGACGACTGCGCTGGCTCCGCATGAAAATGGACGACTGCGCCTGCGCCACATGAAAATGGAGGACTGCGCGTGCGCCACATGAAAATGGACGACTGCGCTGGCTCCGCATGAAAATGGACGACTGCGCGTGCCCCACATGAAAATGGACGACTGCGCGTGCCCCACATGAAAATGGACGACTGCGCTGGCTCCGCATGAAAATGGACGACTGCGCTTGCGCCGCATGAAAGTGGAGGACTGCGCGTGCGCCACATGAAAATGGACGACTGCGCTGGCTCCGCATGAAAATGGACGACTGCGCTTGCGCCACATGAAAATGGAGGACTGCGCGTGCGCCAAATGAAAATGGACGACTGCGCTGGCTCCGTATGAAAATGGACGACTGCGCGTGCCCCACATGAAAATGGACGACTGCGCGTGCCCCACATGAAAATGGACGACTGCGCTGGCTCCGCATGAAAATGGACGACTGCGCTGGCTCCGCATGAAAATGGACGACTGCGCCTGCGCCACATGAAAATGGAGGACTGCGCGTGCGCCACATGAAAATGGACGACTGCGCTGTGCCCCACATGAAAATGGACGACTGCGCGTGCCCCACATGAAAATGGAGGACTGCGCTGCTCCACATGAAAATGGACGACTGCGCGTGCGCCACATGAAAATGGACGACTGCGCTGGCTCCGCATGAAAATGGACGACTGCGCTTGCGCCACATGAAAATGGAGGACTGCGCGTGCGCCACATGAAAATGGACGACTGCGCTGGCTCCGCATGAAAATGGACGACTGCGCTTGCGCCACATGAAAATGGACGACTGCGCGTGCGCCACATGAAAATGGACGACTGCGCTTGCGCCGCATGAAAATGGAGGACTGCGCGTGCGCCACATGAAAATGGACGACTGCGCTGGCTCCGCATGAAAATGGACGACTGCGCTTGCGCCACATGAAAATGGAGGACTGCGCGTGCGCCACATGAAAATGGACGACTGCGCTGGCTCCGCATGAAAATGGACGACTGCGCGTGCGCCACATGAAAATGGACGACTGCGCTTGCGCCACATGAAAATGGACGACTGCGCGTGCGCCACATGAAAATGGACGACTGCGCTGGCTCCGCATGAAAATGGACGACTGCGCGTGCGCCACATGAAAATGGACGACTGCGCTGGCTCCGCGTGAAAATGGACGACTGCGCTTGCGCCGCATGAAAATGGAGGACTGCGCTTGCGCCGCACTTTTTTTGCCACGCTTACAGCAAGCATCACCCACCTTTGGCTATTTATGTAACCCTCACAACAAAAGATCATATTATGTACAAACTGGTGTCAAGTAAACCATACAAGATGAATGCCTTGATACAGTATTATAATTTATACAATATAACCATCCAAACCCTGTGATAAATGTTTAAATGAATTGATAACGTAATTCTGTTAAGATGTCGAAGCGAAACTGTCCGAAAGGCCTGGGCTCTGATTATTGCATTTATGATCGAGAAAATTAAAATTGGACATCATGAACAGGTAAATTTATAATTTTTGCAATAATAATCTTGAGCAGAAAGTGAAAAATGATGAACCAAAGCAACACACAAAGTGAAAATTACATATTTAAATAATGAATAAATCTGGCCGATTTTCAGCGTAAACTCATGTTGTCTACTCGTCAGTCCGTGCCTCATATAAATGTACCGCTGGACAGATTACGAATTGCACATTAGTTATGGTTAAGATATGATAAAGATTGATTTAAATATCATGCACAATTCAAAGCAATAAGTAATAATGTATAATCTAATGGTTACATCTTGATATCGACCTTTTGAATGATTATAATAGTGGATTTCTTTATTTTATTATTATTTTCTTTATCGGAAGCTTTTTTGATGTGTTTGAACGAATAATTTGTGACGGGTAACCTTTAATATTTGTTTTATTATTTCCTTCTTTCGATGTTTTTTCCATGTGTTCAAAACACAATGTTTCGGGTCTTGAGTGTGGCTTCTCTGCGTAAACCCACGCTTTATCCTAAATGCATATAACTGACATGTACTATACATTGAAATACATAGGGTACTTGCATCTGTTCATTGTGTATGCCTTTATATAGTGATTGAATAAATGCTTCGATTTATTGTCAATTGTATGTGTAGAATGTGAAATGTTTCATAATTATTATACAAAATTAAGGATACAATTAGAACACGAAAAATGTGACCATGAAAATTTTAATTATTCACAATTCAGAATGCAGTTTCTGGCCGACGCTTCTATGGCTCAGTCATTCGCCCTGTGTATGACAGTCTTCTCGTGATCCTTTGTCCTTCTGATCTACCACGCAAAGCAGAAACATTTTATTGCACATTTCCACATTATTAAATATCTAAAATTATTAAGTTTCTCTCAAACGAACGAGAAAAAAACATAAAAACGGAAGCAGAGGTCTTCGTTGTCAAGGCACAGTTAGAAGGGAAATATGAAATATGACTTTATAGAAAATAATAAGAAAACAAATTGTAAAATATTGACATGATGATATGATACACGTTGTTCTCGACAAAGAGATTGCCGAACGAAGAAAATCGAAGAATTTAAAAAATAAAAGAATATGTCCTAAATATATTATAATAAAGCAGAAATTAAACGAAAATATTGACTAGAACTTAAGAAACAGTCTTAACTGTGAGCAGTCACCGGCATAATATATGTACTTATCGATTGATATTTAAAACTATATTTAAAACTAAAATCTTCCTATCAAAAACTAGCAAGTGGTACCTCATTGTCAGGTCCCTAAAATCTGAATAATAATTCTCAATGGAAATACTAGAAAACAAAATATGGCACATTCTTAAAACTAAAACAATTACATTGATCCATTACTGAGGGTTCCGTATTTGTGACTCAATTCGGAGCTTGTCGGAGTCTCGAAACTCTATAAGAAGATGGAATAAAATACCTTTCCATAAGCTGACATGGAAGGCGTGACGTGTTTTTTTCCCACAAAGGGACAATATTCCCTTTATTACATGTTTACACATGTTTATTAGACTCTTAGAAAGATCTGCTCGGCTCACTGCAATGTTTAGCCGAGTTTCCGTGCGCACCCATGTTATACGTAACAACACTTTCCCGTGGAGTGACTAGGTTACATTCAGGCTCAAGGAAATCGCCAGTTGGCCTATTACAGTACAGATTCGTGCTGACTCACCTGTTTGGTTAAATGAGCAGTTTTCCTCAGCTTGCTGGATGGATATCTGATCGCTTCCCTTCTTCGTACCGCCGAAGGATCAGTAGAGAGGAAACGGTGGGACAGAGCCTCGTCGGTACGCATACGACGACTAAATTAGAGCGAATATATAGAAACTAGGGGGAAAGCTAGAACTATCAATCTGAGAAAGGAAGCTTACAATGTTCAATACAACAAATATTAACTGTCAAATTATTTATCCATGCGCTTAAAGGAGGAGGCTAACGAGAATGAAGTTCTCGTGAGCCTCCTCAGTGAGGTTCTACAATTAAAACTGGCGCTTTCAACAGTAACTATTGGTATGCTTATATCCTAATATTCTTCGTCAATAAACTCACATAGGACTCTTCTTGAGGGCCCACGTAACAAAGGAAAGTGCTTCTTGTGAAGCTTGGACCGGGATCAGATTTGGATCGCATTTCACGTTGATCACGTTCTCTTTGACCTCATCGAGAGTATCAAACTGCGATGAAAATGGATGGAAACCACCCAATCTGAAGAAGAATTTATGCTTTCAGTAGTGTTGGAAAGCGATATTAATGATGGCCAGCGTACGATGGCCCGGTTTATGCATTTGCTTTATATCAAAAGACGAGTTCTTACTGATAATATAGTCGGAATTTGCGATTTTCATACAATTAGAGCCTCGATTTCACTGAATAAGATTAATTCTAACGGTACCACCAATTGGGGACACCTACATACACTTTGAAACAAACAATAAAAGATAAACTTCTCACAAGCAGAACACGATAACTCCCATTCCCCAGATATCTGACTGAACTGTCACGGGGGCACTGTCCACGTAGTACTCCGGAGGTGCCCACTGCACATTTGGTTCACTGGGGACCTTTGCTTCGGGACCTAAATCGATAGTTGATTTCAGAAACAGCCCAACAGACCATTAGTGATTCATAACTGTTTTGACACTATGAACAAACATTGAAACGTATGTTGAAGATCTCCATTCCCTTATATTGAAACGTATTTTGAGAATATCCATTCTCATATAATGAAACGGATGTAAGGTTTTCATCCCATTATGTTGAAACGTATGGGTTCGTTTACACCACCTGAGCGTCGTTCAATTTTTACGTTTCAGCCATATCCTTAAGGAATAAGAAGGCCTACGTTTCGTGGGTTTCAAATTATGCGTCTTGTTTACGCCAACCATGGAAGATACGTTTCGGGCGTTTCATGTAAGTATTCATTCTTTTTCGATAGTGGAAAGCCGACTGGTAACAATAGAAACCAAGTTTCAAAAAAGTAGCTCACCAACAGACTGCGCTGATGAAAAGTCAGTCAATTTGAGCACCCAAGACCGTTTCGAGATGAACAAAACATTTTGAGGAGTTACGTCCAAATGAGCGATTCTGAAAAAGGAGTTATCATACAAAAAAGGATGAAAATATGTTCACAAGAAATCAATTGTTCTCATTTCTTTCGGAATGTAATTCATTGATTTAGAAAGTTAATGGTAATAGCATTGAATCAATTGAAGATGCAAACGCAAGCTCGCGTTTTGTCCGTGTTAAAACTTTAAGCTTATGTGTGATTTATGTGTGATTTGTATGTGATGTAACATTATGTGCGAATTCCTTATATGTATTACAGTAACACTAAGAACACTAAATTTAAAAGACCGAACCCATTAAAGTGAAGCCAGTGCAGTGCCGCAGAAAGTTGTCGTCCGACAATGCAAATCTGCTCTTCCGTGTAATTATCATTAAATGTAAAACGAGCAAAAACATCTTCATACAGTCTTTCCATGAAGATATGCAGGAAGCCGTCACTAAACAGTATCATTGTCTTTTATATGTATTTTTCAAGCGTCACATGGCATGGCATATTTACAATAACAGCGTTACATATGGTGCACCAATATTTCCAAAGCTAGAAACATGGCGAAGCAGGCAGTGTGCAATTGAACGTTTCTTGAGCTAATTTCGTGGTTAGAACCGAAGGAAAAAAAATGCTTACCAACGGTGTGCCGCAATCAGGTTGACAACGTTTTCATGTTGACTTTTCCTCAGAAGTTCATATTCCTTGAGGGATTGTGCTTCAGAATCACCATCACAGTGACGAATCTTGACCACGCAATTGGCACCTCCCTCGCTCTGAATAAGGACATGAAAGAATGGATGGAAGACGTGCACAAAACTATGTTTAACCGATTCAAACTTCAAACTAACTAAATATTCTATTTTTTTTGCGAGTTGATTTTCCAGATCTACATTTAGGTTTCGAAATATTTATCTGCACTAAACAAAAACACCAAATATAAAAGCCGAACCTGATTATCTTGTGCATTCCTGATAACCGAATGTTTTGTCTGATAAATGAGTGATTGGATGTTAAATCTTCCACTGAATGAGCTCTCCTGAAGTTGAACTTCGGAAATTCCCTTCTTCAAACTCTCTTCATCTGTGTCTTCTGATTCTTCGGAGATCTCTTCGAGTGACTGCACGCCAGCCTGGAAATATATATTTAATAATTTAGTAGCTTACTTCTAGTATACACTAAACACATGAATATATTGTTACAGTTGAAACAAAGACATCAATGTCAACACAGCAGCAAGAAAGACAACAATTACTAACTAAATATACAATTACAAAGGACAATACAATTCCTTTAGAGAATTACAAAAATCAAGAGACAGTGTGAAATACCACAGGAGATACGAAGAACATCGCATACAACAATGTAATAAACATGAGCATACGACTTGAACCATGCAACACAAACATTTGACCGAATTTTCGTGAGCTGACAAACCTATTCTGTTTTCTATTTTGGAACTCCAAACTGGAACCAAGCAAAAAATATTCTAAAAATTTTCATAGGTTTGTTGGCACACGATAATAGCGCATTGCTCACTTTCATTTGGTGTACGCCTGGTAGGTAAAGACGGTGCTGAAGAATTGATAGCATGGCTTATTTCAAATTTCAAGTGGAAAGTAAAAAGTGAAATATAATGAGAATAAATTTGTTTCAGACTTTGGATTCTTTTTTACACAAAGAAAATGACTCTGCAATGTGAGCTGACTTACTTCCACTATCAAGGTTTTGTCACATATGATGGAAAAGTATGTCATTTTTAAAATTACTAACCTTGGTTTGTGGCATATTAACCACGCAGAAGCGTGATGTTCTTTCTAATTCGTCCATTATCAGCTTGGGTGAACCTGGAAAAGTAGGGAGATTTACGTCACTTGGAATTTGAAACGCATAACAAGCAATATTCTATGCGTATGTAAAAAGGAGTTCACTTACGCTATTTTTAACCTTACGAACTGTCTCGCACCAAATATGTATATCCTGTAAGTCTGGTTTACCTACCTCGAGGGTGTGTCCTTACAATTCTTGAATTGAGGGAAGGTTCTCCCCAACCGAAGCCATTTCTCGCTGTCACTCGGAACTGATAGATGCCCAGAGGTTCGAGGTGCTGAAAAAATATTAAATTTTAACTATATACACGAATAGATGAAAGGATTTCTTATTTCGGGTATATGAAAAATGGTCACATTATTGTTATAACCGCTTGGCTAAAGATAATTGGCTTATGTCACTTATGTGGTTAATCACCTTGATCAGCACAGCTTCATCGTCGACTTTATCACTGATGAGAACCCATGGAGCACCGTAGTCGTTCTCTCCTGAAGAACACTTATTACTACATGCACACTAAACACTAATAAACACGCGCTATCACCTTATGTCAGTACTTCCTCAATAAGATTGAGTGTTGCTGCAATTTAGACTACAGCTCATTAAAAAAACAATACCTGCTAGTCGATATTCGACTTTATACATGATTCCTTCCAAATAAGTCGGTCCCTCGGGTGGTTCAAATGTGAAGAATAGTTCGGTATCAGAAGAGAGTTGCAGGTCAGGACGGCCGGGCCGGTTGGGGGCTTCTGGAAAGATATTAGATTTGGAACAATATCTGCCGTGCTTTTTAGTAATGTCCATGCTGAGAATATATATAACTTCTCTAATTTTGCATGGGACTGGAAAATAACGGTTGCTGTATATAAATTACTGACAAAACAATCAATAGATCCGTACGATCTCTTCTTATCGTTACGGTACGATTTTTCCAAATATTCCGGTCTTAGGGTCATGTTGATTATGTGTACTTATGTTATGACACAACAAACCTCCAGAAACCAGTCTGCACGATGACTTGTCTTGTCCGTATTGATTGGATGCCACACATGAATATTCTCCGAGATCGTAGACGGAGGGATCCATGATTGTCAATCGATAACTACCATTTTCCTAGAATTTTTATGTTCAGCACAAATCTTGGAAAGACAAATGAACTAACACTAACCATAAGATGCATTTTGACATTAGTGGTTGAAAGAGAAAAATCAGAGGAGAGTAGGAAATGAAGCCACTCAATTATTGTTATTATTGTTAATGTCTAGCTAGAGAATGCGCAGTGCAGTATTTAATCAATTACTGTAGTTTACCATTGATTAGTGTACTAAATAATGTAGTTGCTTCAAGTGTCACTTTCCCAATTACTATCCATGCTGCTCACAATATTTACAAATACATAATGGGTTTCATTTACAGCTAAATAAGCACTCTGCTCCAGTAAAAGAAATAATTCACCAACCTGGAAAATCTTGTGCTTGTCATCATTTGTGATCTGTTTTCCATGCTTCGTCCACGAGACTTCGGCAGCTGGTTGAGAGAGGATCTTTAATTAATAATTAATTAATTTATAATTTATTCGTCACATTCCACAAGACAGATTTGAGGCTGTTTTTTTTTTGCTTTAACTTCTTTTCTTCTGCTAATGATAGTGGTTTCTTACAATCTTAACGTTTAATCTTCCATCAAAACTTTCAGAATGGTTGAATTGACAGTGTTCTCAGTCAGTCTCAAAACTGACCGTGCACTCAAAAACAGCTGGCAGAGAATTGCTGAGAAGATATCCATCACGAAGACGCCGAACGAAGATTGGGGCAAAGGCTATAAGTTTTGTGAATAAATTATAAGGGTTGCATACTTTCGAGAAGGCGAAATGATATCTCGATTCGTGTGTCAATGATTATTTTCATTATTTTTAAAATTAATCCTATTGAAATCTCAATTAATATATATTTTTCTTACTTCCATCGGCGTTTTTCTTCGTGGCCGTCGGGGCGACTTTCTCGATGTCAGCCTTTATCCGATCGACCGCATTGGCCTTCGGATCCTTGCTTGCAGAAGTAGCCTTTTCTGATGACTTCGGATCAATGTTCATCTGTTTCTCACGCAGAATGTCAGTGTATCTGCAATAAACAGGGTAGGGTAGCTCGGTTGTTCATTAGGTTTTGCGGAACGTGGAACAGGCTTCAGGTTTAGCGCTGGTAGGCGGTGGCCGAAACCAGAAGAATCCAATGTTTACCGAAACTAGAGAACAACTAGCTGACAAACCTCCTCCTCTCCCTGACAGTGATGTCCCTGTTCCTGTATCCGAGGTATCCCTGATTCACCAAGGGAGCTCCGTCTCCCCACAATTCTCTTCGGTAATCACGGACTCTTGAATTGAAAGATGCTCCCCGAGAGGCCATCAGGTAGGTGTCGGGACCAATCTACAAATTTGTTGCTGCTCAAATGATTGTCTTGCTAGATTCACGGGCAAGGAAACAGTCGATCCGAATCAAAGGACACATGCCTAAATTCCGCCAACCACACGATTTGATAATATGGCAATTTATTGCTGAGGATTGCTCCGAGCAACTGTCACCCTCACCTGATAATGACTGTCCCATGGAGAATCGTCAATGTCGTATTCAGTTCCATAATCTTCTTCTTCTTTGTAGATGTTCTTTGGACGATATTTGTCCAGGTCGTCCATCATCTTGCGCTTCAATAAGAAATTTAAAAGGTACGTAGTTAACTATGTTGAACATCGTGAAGTGCTCTGGAGTGCTTAATAACGAACTTCTCGGTCAGCATAACTAGAAATTAGATATCCACCTACAGTACCATTACATGGTGTTCTAAATTTAATATACAATAGCTTCTCTACATCCCTTATGTGTCTCCTCTCTATCTGTCTCTCTGTTACTTTTCCTCTATTTCCTTGCCGTCTCTGCTCACCTGCATCTCCACCCTCTTCTTGATCTTTTCCAATTCGTCCTGTTTGTCTTGAAAATCGTCCTCTGGACGATGGACTCCTTCCTTCGCCTGGAAATTATATAGATTTAATTTATTTACATCTACAACTAAATCCATTACAGTTGTTTATGTTGCCTTATTCTATCAAATGTGTCTGTGCTATTTCCTCACTGCTTTTTGCAGACATCGGTTCCAAACATATCCTATTCAACCCGGAAGGTGTTTTGGGCAACTATCAACATATTTAACTTCCGCATGGTTTCTAGTTTCTACAATACTCGCGTCATGCTGCTCATCCTAGTAAATAGGTTTACCTTCTTCTGCCTATCTCTGCTCCTCGCCTCTGGGTCGTCCAAATCTGGAACTGTCTCTCCCGGGGGAATGAATTCTGGTCTTCCACGTTTTGTAGCAATTAACACCTGAATGATATTTAGTCAGCCGGGAAATTTGCGAGAACATATAGAAGTAGAAAGCCTTGGCATAGTTCATAATGATGGTCTGGAAAAATGTTTCGTGAAATTCCTATATGAATGAGCGCTGTCAGGCCTGATCAAAATCACTACAAAACTCATGGGCAGTTCAATGCTGACGCGGATATGGAAAGCTAAGAATCGTACAAACATTCCTAAAAGCATTTCCTGCAATACGTTATGATCGCGCACGTTGGCAACTTCATTCACCACTTCTAATTTCTAATGGAAAAGAAACTGATTTTTTTCAAATCATGCAAAAAGGCTTGCGCATACTATTTATTTATTAAATAACACCGAGGTGTGTATCAAATAATATTAGTTAACCCATATTAATATTATTATTAATACTATTTACTATTAGATTTTAATTAGACTATAAAGAAAGAAGGTCAAGAGTTTACAATTCATAAACTTTGAGCTTGCGCTTAGAATTCGCTAGGAAAGCAAAGAAAGTGGGATATGTCAAGTAGGAGGCACTTGAGAATGTTTGCATAGAAAACGGTTCTTCAATCGATGAAATGAGCTTTAATAATTGGAATTGAAACATAATCAAGCAAAAAAATTGAATGTTGTATTTAAATTGGGAGAGAGGGAGAGAGTGAGAGAAGGAGAGGGATAGAGAGAGAGAGAGAGAGAGAGAGAGGGAGATAGAGAGCGAGCGCGAGCGCGAGAGAAGTAGATATATGTAGAATATTCTACGATTTTGAAATATTGAAAATACGGACTAATCTGTTGAACTGAGTCTCAGAAATGAACAATAAAGAATGAATCAGAAAGAAGAAAGATGACATCTGGGTTTTATGCCCTTTCCTCCCAATTCACTGAAGGAATGTTGTAAGAAGGGTGAAATCACCAAAGACAAAGATGTACAGTTGTTCAAGCGAAGTGACTAACAACTAACTTTAATTGTTTTTCTCTGTGTACATCATATATGATATAGGGTTCAGTTATCCAAAGTCACTTAGCCAGTGGACTTCATGGCAAAATATAGTTTCTGTTACTGAGAACATTTAAAATATTGATTTCACCGAAGACAATGATTACAGTAACCCCTACCTCCATAGAGTGTTCTCTTCCCGGCGAGACCATAACGGGGCTTTTCATTCCCGTACCACCAGTCACCTTTTTCTTTTCTCGTGAACGTTGCTTTGGAGAAACTGGTGAAATCGCGCTGAAAAGGAATTATTTGAACATAACCTCTTAGGATGACTGCTACTAAAAGTGTTTTATTACAAGCTACACTTTCAGCATAAGAGAAGAAACGACGGTCATATCGTTTATTGAATTGTCTTTTGGTAGTTCATTGCGCATTTAATGTATATATGTACACATAAATACCCATTCCGTGATACGTAGAAGTGTAAAAATTCCCTGCTTGTGTTCCAAAAATTATGCATAAGCGCGCTCACCCGCTCACTACTGTCTATAGGATGATTATTGGTGTAGGACGGCTAAAACAAGGAAAATGGAGATACGTTTCAGGGTGCATAGAAGAAGTGACAAAATGGGTTTCATATGTTCCTTCGCTGCTAGTTGCCGAACTTACCCTGAATGAATATCGACGGTGAGACTTTCCGAAATAAGGAATGGATGATGTCTCTGAAGTGCTTCCAAAAACAGTGGAGCACCGACCGGAATGTTCGGATCCTTGTCCGCTTCTTTGAGATTCTGAAGAAAGAAGATGTAAAAAATTAGAGAAACAATAGAGTTGTAGTTACACTTCCGTGAGAGAATAAAACAAGTCTTTTTTGAAAGACGTGGAAACTACCTAATATTACTTGGATGATCTCTTCATTTCCTTTCTAAGAGCTATTTCATATATGTTTTGCTTTCCGAAATTTCAACCTTTTACGCCACTCACGCGCGCAAATGTACCTTATCATCAAATTCCTGGAGTACAATTGTTGGAATAGTCGACTTCTGAATAGCTGGTTCTTCTTGCAATTTCTGAATATCGGTATCCTTCCTCTGGTCATTTTCCTCTTGATTCTGGTTCTCCTCGGTGCACATATCTCCCGAATGAACTTTAACTTCATCCTTTTCTGGAGTTTCAATGATAACTTCGCCATTTGCTTCTTTCTCCTCACTTTCTTTCTGGATGATTTCCCACTTTGGTAGTGAAGTGGATACCGCTGCGAATATAAGTTTCTCTTCAACCGATTCGTCTACGGAAACGATAGCGGAAATTTCTCTCCGAGCCGAGCTGATGATGTCAAAGTTTTGACATGATTCGAGCACTGATTCTCCAGTGACTTTGAGTTCTTCCTTGTCGGTTTCCGTCGACACAGCTGTGTGACTGAATACCGGTACCAGTTTACTATTCAGTGGACCAGGGTTTGAATCATCTGACACTGATTTCTCTTGAGCCTGTACAATGTTATCAACATTCTCCATGGTACTTCCATTTTCCGGTGCGGCCCTTCTCCTCCTTGGTTTTGGCGCTGGCCCTTTTTCCTCACTCTTTTCTCCCTCTGGTTTTGGCTTTTCCTTATTTTCCACAGTGAGTTTGATTCCACAAATTGACACTGGTACAGTCGAAGACCTTGTTGCTTTTGGTTTCTTCACATTACCTGAATTACTGTCAGGCTGATCCGAGCCATTGACTTTTCCGTTTGCAGATGAACTAGACGACCTCGTTGCGAATCCGATGATTGGAGCCGTCGCAGCCTTTCTCATTGCCGATTTCGGAGTCAGCTTCGGTGCAGTTTCTCTCATGGGAACCGGTGCATCATCAGGAATATCAAATGACACCGCCTTCTTAGTATCGTCCTTCGGTGCAAAGAACTCCTCCTTTTCACATTCAATAATCATCCTCGGCGTTGACGAACTCTTGATGATTCCCCTGAGTACAGGTTGTTGTGATCTCGCCATAAAGGCATTCCTTCTGTCCTCGGCCGTCATCTGACTTTTCACATCAATCAATCGTTTTGGCTCATCAGAAGGTTTATTCTTCGACCTGTACACAAGGTCCTTACTTATGCAAGAGATCTTTGTGTTTCCTCCATGGGAACTTCGTGAACTACTTGAATCGGCTGAACTATTAGAACCAGTTGAACCCGAAGATAACTTCCGTGTCAGGCTCAACTTATTGGTATCAGTGTCCAGGCTCTGTGATGTCCGAACTTGTCTCTTTGTTTCTGAATGATCGGGCGGAAGACAGGAATCGAGGGAATTTGCTTTTATAAAACTCGGTGGCTGCGGGATATCTGTTGGGTTGTCGTTGATGAATATTCTGGGCACCGACGAAGCTGAGGATGATCTTTGAGGGGGAAGAGAGTTGAATACCCTCTGGAGGGCCGAGTGTTTAGGCGGAGAAATATCCGGGAAATTTGATTTGGATAGTTTTGATAGGTCTTCAAAATCTGCTGGAAGTGAATAGGTTTGGTTAGCATTCAGAAACGCGTCCCTTCTTTCCTGGGCCGAACTCAGAAACAATTTGTTATCCGACTGTTCAATACAAGTCTCGAGGTCAATATCTCCTCCGGATATTGAAAATTTCACTTGTGTGGTCGTAGTCATTGTAGCATATTGATTGAGTACAGTATAATATAGTAGTGGTGGTAATATAAGAAGGCTGAGAAAAGAACGTGGGGTGGATAGGTCTAACTTAATCAATAGGGTTTGACGAAGAAGTAGATTTGAGTTGGGATTTCAGCAGAGATAGAGTGAACCCACAAGGACTCCTGTGGGTCAACATGGGACACGAACATACAGAAAGAACCCAGCAGGTTCTATATCGCGCCCTCTCTTCGTCGCTTCTCTCTAAGTTTTCTGTGCTCTCCCTCACCCCCGTCATTTCTTTCCCCTCCAAGCCTTACTTTATCTCGCGCATTGTCATACTGTCTTGAGACTGAAGAAACTGAAAGCAACATTCACAAAACCTTTCATCTCTGTTTCTCTCTCCCTCCCCTCTATCTGCATATCTCTTCTCGGCTCTCATTATCTCTTGCTAACTCTCTATGTGTGAAACTTCCTAGAACCGGATTCTTGAGATAACAGTAGAGATGAGTTAATCCCATTGGTGTGCATTTTTGATAGCCACGTGACTAGAATTGCATCTTCTAGCTTTTCCCCGAGAAATTATCTTATCCCGATAAACTACTCGGTACTGCGTTTACTTAGAGGGCAAGAATATGGACATACATCATCAATAAAAATATTCAAGGTCTCACGATGTCAAACAATGTTTCAAGAATGATTTAATCACAAATGTTCACCTCAGTCTGGAACTTGTCCAAGTCGGGAACATCGGACGGAATTCTGTCGAAATATTTGCGGGAAGTCATCGTGGGTGCTTTCTAAATTACATAAGAAGTTCTTTTTTTTAATTCAAGGAACATGACACTCCCAAACACACTGTCTCAAATTCCTTATCATTTCGCTAATTATAATTGACAGCTTTATAGCTTTATTATTTTATGAATTGCTCATGTGGAGAATATAATTGCATCTAGTAAGTTAAAAAAAAATCCCAGACACTACCTCAGAATCTTTCTGGAATTCGTTATTGTTACTTTCAACGAGAAGTTTCTCCTTTTCTGCGGAAACAATCGTTTTGGGTCTCTCCTTGTCTTCCTCTTTGATTTTAGATTCTTTGCGTGTCTAAACGTACGGCTTCATTTCGGGTATGGATTGCAGGATTCGACACCAAAACGGCCAACAGACCGCAGAATATGATAAATTTTCATCTTGGGCCTATTGTTATAATTCAACAACAGGTGATCGTATCGCGACAATTTCTCCTTCAAACACTACCTCGTCACAAACAAGTCTTCCTGATTGGTCCGCCCTTGTTTCGAATAAAATCGCCTCTGGAACTGCGGCTAGAGGTTCCTCTACAGCTTCTGGTTTTGAAATCTAAAGCAAAGAATATTCTCACAAATCGACTGTGCTAAATTGAAAAGAATCGACCTTACATCGAAAATATAAAAAAAGTGAAACCTCAGCGCAAACGAGTAGACCAGCTTCACTAGGTTGTGTTTCGAAGGGATGTGGTTCAGGAGACGATTGGATTTCGTCAGGCTGCAAGGAAAATAATCGTTTCGTTTCAAATTAACTGCTTATCTGCACCTATTAAACAGCATAGTATGCATACAGAATTCAATAACCGACGTTAGAGTCGTTTCGGGCCCTAATCATCACAATTTGAAATTTAAGTAAAATAACCGACCAACTGTTCGATAATCGTTATCTTCTCCTCTTCTGTGGATTCTCTGTAGTCTTGTATCGCCTTGACTGACTCGACCGAAGCTTCTTTACTAATTGGAAGAAATGTTTCCGTTACAGAAGTTTCCTGTGGTACCTCGACCTTTCCGTCAGTTATTTGTACGACGTCGACGGGGATCTTTTCTGGAGACTCTTTCTCCTGCTCGATTTCTTTAACAGAAACTTCCAGTGGAACTTCAGGGCTTGACGGGGCCTTTTCCTCAAGCTGCACAGATATTTCTTTGGGTCCAATTTGTGGTTGTGGCGAAGAGATTACTGGGACCTCCTTTTCAATTTCTACAGAGGAAACTTCCTTTTCCTTTTCAGACGGCTCCTTTACAGATTCTTCTGTAACTTCGGTCTTCAGCTCCTGTTTAACGGGAATTTCCTCAACTACTTGATTCTCTTCTTTCTTTTGAGAGATGATCTGTATCTCTTGAACAGTAACTTCTTCAGGAATTGTAGTGACTTCTAGTGCAGGCGATTCTCCCTTTGTTGATTCTGGCTCCTTCTTCTCTTCTATTTCAACTGAAATCTCCTCCGTGACCTTAGGCAAAGGCTCGTCGAGTTCTTTGACTGTGATCTCCAAGGGAAGGCAGGTATTTTCTCCAGTTAGAGAACTGGCCTTTTGCTCAACTAGGTCTCCAGCCTCCTTTAGTGGCTGCGGAACGATACTCTCGGTTCCCTTCAAAGGTTCTGGCAATGTTGAACCAAGCTCCTTGACTGGCTCAGGCTCGGTGGGTGGGCTCTGGCTCTGCAAACATAAACATATTTACAAAATTAATGATGAAGTATAATTGCTAGATAAAAATGATTAAAATTATTATGTGAGTCTGATATTAGCGACAAGTCGTGTATCTACTCAGTCTAGTCTCTAGTCTACGCTCTAATTAAAAAAAAATTCTTTTACGCTTCAAGAGCGTGGCATATAGTTTCTGTATGACCTTTCTGTGACAACGAAAGAATTTCCCATAAATTTCTCACCTTTTCTTTCTTCACCTCCTTCTTCTTGCCAATGTCCAGAAGATTTGCCTCTTCTAGCAGTTTCAGAAGACTGTCGGTCGTGTCTGTGGCTTCTTTTACCTTTTCCTTCACTTCTTCCTCGATTTCAGCCAAGTCTTTTGGTGTTTCGGAGTCTTTTGGAGATTCGTCTGCTTCTCTATCAGGGACCTTACTCTCCTCTGCTTCTTTACTACTTTCTGGTTCCTTTACGTAGTCTGTTTCCTCTCCGTTTATACGCTCACTCGGTGTCGGCGACAGAACGTTTTGTGGAGAACTGGGCGTAGGAGACGCAAAGAAGTTTTCGCTTTCCTGAAATTAGAACAAAATTATTCTGATTACGATTAACGCATCTGCTTTCTACTTCTACCACAGCTGCACCTTTTACTTTGGAATCTGTTTTTGGAATAGAAGAACATATGCGTAGAATTCAGACAACAGTAATTGAGCTCAAATACGTTATAGATGTAGTTCCATCACATAGACAGATAATTGTTTTAATATTTGAGAAACACAATTGAGTTGTACATTTTTTGTAACTTTGTATATACAGCTGGTCGTCACATATTTGAATTTGAATAAAACTGCGTATTCCACAAAAGGCTGCGGTGTTCGAAACAATCACTCACCTTGATGGTCTTCGGTGACAAGGTCGGGCTGCTGTGTGTCGTCTCGTCGTCACTCAGTTCTTCAAGACGTGGTGTGGAGGATTCTGAACGATCGTAACGGCCACGCCTTCGCTGGTCACGATACTAGAAGGGTTATAATCAGAATTCTTAAGTACAATGTCTTCGTACAACGTATAGGCAAGCACTAATATAGAAGGCAAGAAAAAATCAGAAAAGCTGTGAAGGAGACGAGAGAGGGGAGGGAAGAGAGAGAGACAGAGAGAGAGAGAGAGAGAGAGAGAGAGAGGAGAGAATGTTAGAGAGAAAGACTCACATCTCTGACCGAGTAGAACGGTTCCAATTCTTCTAAAGAAGCAACCGAACCAGCCAAAGATCCTTCCTCCGAAATATCCGAAAGTATTCTATTCGCTATTTCCTCTTCGATTTCACGATGCTCACCTCGAATCATACGAATTGGCACCTAAATACAATATATGGATTTTATATTTCTATTTACTTATTTGTTTGTGTAGTGTATATTACTCACCTTCACATACACATTGAACAAATTCAGTTGAGAACTGTTTCTAGGTTTATTTATGGAGATTAGAAATTTATGGAAATCACACCATGAAATGCGCCATATTGATCATGTTTTCGTTATTCAATTTTCAACCACAAACAATATAGTACTCACATTTTGCCTTACAATTCGTAAATATTATGTATGGAGCGCCTTCTTCTGAAAGCTTATGAAAAAAATTATTGTGCAGTGCAGTGAGCAGGTAAGACGAAAACACAAAACAAGCAGGTAAGAGAAATCAAAAAAGAAGATATGCGGTCGAATAGATGTATCTCCTCAAAACGAATAGGGGAAAGAAACTGTGAGGCTCAAATAGGTTAGGCAGAAGGAAGAACGGAGAACAGGGTATAAAGTCGATAGACTAATACAAGTAAATAGTACTAGTAAATAATAATAATAAATAATAATAATACGTATGCCTTTGCGTAGGAGTTGTATGTAGGCATAAAGTCGGCGGTTCTTGATGCCGTTGCTAACGTAAGCAAATAAGACACTCAAGTGAGAGGAGTCTTGTGAAAACTCGAAGAGAATAAACAACATAAAAGATGTACAAAAAGTGAGGTTGCTTTCTTACTCATACAGTGTGTACCAAAACTGCATAGTTGTTATGTTATACATACGTTATTATTCTTGAAATTGCCCCATGCCGCAGTCAAGTTCATCACTGACGTAAGTTATTGTCTCGTATTCGCGATTAGAAATCTCTTACTTTTATGAATTGAACAAGGAATGTGCAAATCAAAACTGAATGATTTCAATATTTTGAAGATCGATGTGAGGTTGAGACTTATGCATAAACCCTAAAAGGAATTTGTGCAATATTGTAACTTCGTGGAAATTCCGTGACGATATGGCCACTACAAGTAACAATGGTATATGAGGAACAGTCAATTGCTTCAAGCATGGAAACATTCCGGGTGGCAATTGATCAAAGCATGCTCATCCAAAGTTCCAAAGTGTGTAACATGCACCATGTGATGTCAATCAAATGGCAGTGAGGAACATAAGGGACGAATTATTATAAAGAGAGGAGATCTGTGGTCGATTCCGCGGACGATTAGTCTTGAAAGAGCACTTTAAAGTTAAAGAGTTTAAAAGAAATAGGATTAAAGGTGAGGTATGAGGTAAGGCCCCGACCGGAGTCCGGAGCGGAGCTATCCCAAAGGAAACAATTGGAGAAATAATAATCCAGCCTTATGCAACGGCATAGCGCGAGCCGCCAAATAAAAAGCTAAAGTAACAGTAATGAGGCAATCTGAAATCTGATCTAACGTAGAATACGAGGAGCTAACAATGAGCAATTTTTTCAAGATTCAGCGAAAAAAGGTCCAAATTGGCATAACTCTACCACCAAAGGTTCGATTAGAATCACTGAAAAGCAACGATAAAGGCTGATGAGTTGTTGACAACAAATCAATATCTGATTAGGAGAGCTGTTGTTTAGGGATGATTTTTGGGAGAAGAGAAACGGATAGGAAAAGAGAGAGATGAGATGGGGAAATAAAGAGAGATCTTATGTTTCCTTCATTATCCTTACAAAAAAGTTGGGACACAGAACAGGCTCTGTGCAGGAGCTTCTACCTGATGGCACGCACAACACAAAAAGAGGGGTGAGGTTGCAATGGGAAAGATCAAGGGAGAGAGAGGAAGAGGCAGGGAGAACTAGGGGATTGAGAGAACGAGAGGGGAGAATGACAATAAGGTAAGCAGAGAAACAGCATTCTCACACGGGATCTGCCCCAGAGCTGGACAACACTAACACGAATTACATGGAACATAAGCGCCTCATGTGCATCAATTAGAATAGGTCAATGGGTTTTTATAATTAATTAATTACAAAGATTGATTCACAAAAAAAGTGTGTGAGAATACATAAACGATTGGCATGATAAAGGTGGTATCCAATGTAAATCAAGGTTAGGAAGATGTAGTTGATTATAGAAACACTTGTCATGTGCCCTGACACTCTCACCTGTGCTAGTGGATTGTCCTCCGGCAGTAGCATTGCCGGCCGGGGTTGTTGTGCGAATCTGAAACATTGAAATCTCGATCTGCTACATAGGAACATAAGCCCTTATACGCAACGCGGTTTTCATTACTGGTTTAAATGTTGTATTTCGCACAACGTTGAAAAATAGTCGAACAACTACGCTTCGCGCCGCTAATGATCGAAAACTGGAATATTGATACTCAGATAAAAGGGTGCCCGGCGAATTCTCCCTACGGCCCTACCTTCGCCAGGTTTTCGCGAAATGGTGCTCAGTCACTGGCGACCGTCTAGCGAAAGACTGGACGAGGTGCCGCTGAGATGTAGGCGCACCTACTCGCTGCGCACCATTAGAGTCGCATTTAATCTACTAGTTTGCATTTTTCACGGTTATGGTACAGTATGACACAAATTTGCCCAACTCATATCTGGTAATCTGGGCATGTCGTGTTAGAAAGTGGTACATTCAAGTAAATAAACTACGATTCAAAATACCTCTGTGTGGGTGCTTCTCCTTTGTCTTGTGGTTCCAATCGCCGTCTTCCTCCCATTGATTGATGATACGGAGGGGGTTGGCGGGCGAGGTCTTCTAAATTTAAATAAATCTGGGTTCCATTTCTAAACCAAGAATGTGTCACCAAATAAATGACATTTGTTCAACACAACTATGTTCTAATAGTTGTAACTTAGATAATAACTTAGATAATTGGTCCTCATCTTTTCATATTAAAACCAGAGTTCCCATCATATACTAGGACTAGGGCCAGTAAAGGTTCGCGAAAGGAAAATATGCAAAATAATCCTTGCTAACCAAAACAGTCAAAGTCCTTGAAGGAAGTAGTGCGCGAATTCCGCGAATACATTGGCTCGCGAAAAAGGATGACCAGAACGTAGCCGCGCACACATTTTTTTTTCTTCGAAACATTACCTTGGCGTAATCTCCCGCCCTTGAACTGCTCATTTATAGCCACTCTGATATTATCATACCAACTTTTGTGTTGATCCATGCAAAGCCTGTTATGAAATCCATTTTGGTGTATCAATTTTGGCGTGTCGTATAGAAACAATAGCCCGTATTCTCGGGTCGACGGGAGCGCTCCTTTGGGAGCTCATTCGTATGCAAATTTTTCCTTCAGCTAGTCTAGATAGTCGAGACATTTGCATACAAAGGATTTCCCAAATGGAACGTTTCCGTCGACCCGAGAATACGGGCTAATAAAGAAAAAAGTCGATAGATAGAGGTACAACATAAACAGACAGAGACCTCATGCTACTAAGTTGTGTAAAAAGAGTAAAGTTCGTTTGATGGGGAAAGAAAAAAAATGCACTTGTTGTCAAAACGAAGTTCTGACAATGCCTACGACATTTGCCTAGAAAATGAAAGTAATTCGACAATCTTATAATTTGAACTAACGTGGACTTAAATCTAAAATAAAATCGTATCCACGAAGAACTTTTTTCTTTTCGTTTTGAGAGAGGACGAACGCCGTCTGCTCGGTCGCAAGCCATTTGTACAAAATGCACAAAAAAGTGGAAACATACGCGAAGCAAACATTCTTGTTAGTTCCTCAATAAGATTATTTTTAATTATTATACAGTATTCGTTTACATTTTGATTACAATTCTACAAATAATGCGCTCTTACTTTAACAGGAGAAAGTTATAAAAAAAATGAAATGTAAAATTTTGTATTCTAGAAATAAATAAAGCAATATTACCTAATCAAAAGAGACTTGAATTTTAAACAAAAGTGCTCCGACCTATCATTAAGTCTTTCACTAACATTCAGACAAATATTTTGGCTCTGATAGAGGTTCTTCATAGCACGCGACGGGAATCGAACCTACGACCTATTTCTCACTAGCAACAAACAACGTACTGCGCCACGCAACACATTGAGAGGTCTGGGCTCTATGTCACCCCATAGCACCAACGGCAAACGTCACAAGGAACAAGCAGAGAAAAATGATGATACAAATAAAGAAGAAACAAACTTCTGTAACAAATTATATGCACAATGTTTATACTGTATTGAAAATAAATTGTAATGATGGCACTCACGTTAGCGGAAATTTCATTTAGTTTTCTTCAATGGAGTTTGGATGTATATTACTCCTTAAAATTTTTTAAGTGGTCAGCAAATTTTAGTTTTTTTTTTTTAAATGTGTTCTACTGAAGTTCCATGAGTATGAATAATACCATAGTGAATAAGAAAAAAGTGGTAACATATTTTGATGATAACTCTTGTTGTTCTAGATTTGTGTTCTTTTTCATATAAATGCTGAGAAACAATTACACAAACAATGAAAGCAAATTTACCATAGGAATTATTTATGGGCCTGAATCGAAGTGTATGATGGGCAACTAATACACTATACCACGTATTGTATTCAAGTTTCTGCGCCGCTCTTCGACCGAAGGGCTCAAAATGAAACTCAATTTGTGTACAATGAATGCGTGGTAATATTCCAGAATACTTCCGGACAACCTTGACAATGTAATCTCTCACCTGGACGAAGCTGAAGCCGTCTAAGGAGTTCGGGGGGAATGGGCCGTCCGTACTGATCAAGCTATAATAATAATAATATAAGATTAATAAGACACGGTTCGAACTTATTATAAATGTTTTGCTTTATTTCAAGCCGTACAACTGTGAAGGAAAAATGTTTTGCCTACTCTACGCAAGGATTTGCACAGGACGAACCACAAACTGTTGAGAAATTTTCATTTTGGTTTGAGGGTCTAGCCCTACAATTAGAGCAGATAGCTTGGAAAAACTCCATGGAACAAAAAAAATATTGAAAGAAGAACACACAATGGGCCTTCCCTGATATACAGGACGTCCGTATTGATCAATGACAATTTCTGGTTGCCTGAAATTATAAGAATATTTATATGTATTTCGAGTGGGTTACTTTTGAATTGGTTACTAGGAAATTTTGGACGGGTTACTAAGCAGCATCTCTATTATGTTATGTATGTGTTATGTACCTTGGTCATATCGATGACAAATTTGAGCATACATTGACAACGATAATTGAAAGAGCTTGTTATGGCATGTGGTTGGTATTGGAAAGTTTTTATTTGTCCGTCATTTTTAAGAAGTTCGCACATCCTTTGATTTTTACTGAATGGATTCTTCGTCTAATGACGTGACATTGAAAACAGTTTTGCTCAACAAATAATACGTCTAGTAAATACGATGTGCTAATGTTTATTAATTGCAGCACTTCAGAGTTTCACTTTCGAACACTCCGCACGGAATTTTATTATGGGGTCTCGATGTATGTATGGCAAAAACAGCGCATTTTTCTTCCAAGTATCAAATGTGCATCTCGTGTACGATTTTGCATACACCTTTGAAAGTTAGAAAATGCACCATTGATAATACTAGACGAGGCGAAAATGCACAGTTTATGCACGCTCGAAAAAATAGTCATGTGGCTACCTGCCCCGGGACCATTTTTTGGCGGTCTGTAGATGTTCTCGTGTAGTGCCAATCTACGGTAAATTTTTGCCATACTTGGAGGCAAAAATCGGCAATGTTTACCATACATCGAGACCCCATTAGATTTTACAAGTTGTGATTGCATTGACCTAGTATACCTTTGTGTTTGTTGTCCCCTTCCCAGTTCTTGTGGATGCACAAATCTGCCGTATTGATCGACTGGAATAGGACTTTGACCCGGACTAGGTGGTGGTGGTCCTCCCCTGCAAGATTAGCAGCTACAAATTTGGACTCATTAATTAAGAAAAATTGCGTTCAAATATAGCAACGTACACTCTGAAGCCGCTGTTCTATCAAGTAGACGAGTTTGCGGAATGTACGTATGTACAGTTTAATATAACGGTTAACAAGGCTGAAGCTTCTAACTTCTAACAAGTAATAAACAGTAGTCCTTTGTTCGAACACAAGATACACGACAACAATATTGGAGTACGGTACGTTCCCACCTGTGTCCTTGTTGTTGTTCCCCTTGTGGTTGATGTTGTGGTGGTGGTCGGTATGACACCGGTATTCCGAATTGGTCAATTTCCCGCCCAAATTGATCCACACTCAAATCACGCACATCAGAGGCATTCGGCTCGAACTGAAATGTTACGAAGCATGGATGATATACAAGCTTTTCAGATTAAAAATAACACTCATCATGCTTGAGCATGTCGTGTATTTTTCTCTCCCACGTTCATTTTTATCGAAAACTACAAAATACTTAGGCGGTTGTTACCAGCAGATAATAACTTTCTTTCTAACTTTGCTTGTTCAAGTATTTTTGCCCTACCGTATGATGTGACTGTCGTCCTCCAAAGTGTCCTGATGGTGGAGTTTGATGTCGTCCAAAATTATCTACGGGAGGGAAATTTTGGTCGGCAGCAGGACGGCTGGGGCCACCCGGAGATCCTTAAGGGAAAGAACAATCTCACAGCTTTCAGTCAATTACTCAGCGTAAACTTAATTTTTAAAGTTGGAATATCCTATTACAATTTTAATAGCGAGAAAATGGCGAAGAAAACTTGACAATTCAAAAGATGGCTCAAAAGAAAGTTTCGCTACATATATGCTTTGCTAGGTGACTAATTAAAAACGATTAAAAAATCACCTCCTTGTGTTTGTCGATGAAAATTTCGATCGGATTCCGACTGTTCTTGACCTCGGAATTGTTCGTAAAAGTTATCGATCGATCGTCCACCTAATCAATAAATAAAATGAGGAAAATAAATTAATTGGTGGCATTCGCAAGAGTGATTTTTAAGTGTACATGTAAGTGTTTACAAAAATCATGATCTCGATCAAAAAATAAATCAATAGTGATGTCCAAGTATGATTCGATAATGCAAACAAAATGAGAAAATGAACAAAATGTGCACTAAAACTAAAAAATACTAAAAGAACTAAAAGACTCACTCCCTTGTTGTGTCGTTTCGCGTGTGCCCCGCTCGGGCGGGAAATTCTAAAAAATTTTTAATCAACTTAATTATAAAATAAGTCTTAATTACAGTAACTTCGGATATTATTTAAGTAATATGCTTCGCTATGATAAAAAATATGATTGTGAATTTCATAGGTAAAACGATTAAGTGAACTATTAATAACAAACCCTCTGCATCTTTGATCAATACTATGTTAATTTAGTCGATCAGCTGTTAAATCATAGGGTAGACGATCGATATTTCAAGTTCTGATTAGTTATACGCGGTTTGTCGGTGGTGGCCTCAGGGTGAAAGGGGGCGGTGTCCTATGTGTTAGGGGAGCAAGGGTGCTCTTTCTCAGGGAGAGCATTCTGCTTTTTCGCTATGTCTACTCAGATTGTATGAAAGTGGGGACTGAGAGATAAACGATATGATATCATATATGGATTATATCACCTCATAATGCCTTTATTTTTTTTGATCAACAGACAACAGAACAGAAGATGCCGAAAGGTGAAACGTTGACAAAAAGATTTGGTTCACATCTGTCCAATCTGTCTTACCGGGAGTCGTAATAAGCTCGAAGATTCTAACTTTCTATACACCAAATATAAACACGTGTTTTTGCAAGAGCAAACAGAATCTCGCAAGAATAGAATTAGTATATTTACAGGTTACCGTGAATGTTTGTTCTCGTTCGTGGTCTAGGGATCTACTATATTGGAAACTGGCACACCATGATAGTTGCTTCCACGAGCATATCATTTAATTATATTGAATTGAATGAGTCAACTGACTTCATATTTATCATTCGGTATGAATCTCTCCCGCTCTCACCCTTTCCCATTTACCTCTCCCTCTTTCTATCTCTCTCTCTTTCTCCCTCTCTACCTCCGTTTCTCTCTAGACTGACTATATAATTGTATACTTCTCCTCTCTCTACCCATCAGCTGTAAGTCTTGGCCACTACTGAAACAGCTGACACCGCAACCCACACACAATAAGAACACTAAACTGTGAACGTATGCAAAATAGATCCAAGAAACCCTTTGTTTCGAATTCTTCAAATAGAAAGGCAACATCCGTTTGATGTCGTGGACGAAAACATCCTCGCGCATCACATCTATTATAGTTAAAGTAGCTAATAATAGGCAATTGTATTCTATACATCATAAATGCTGGTATGACATCAAAGAGACGACCCAGTGCTATAGAAGTCAATCACGTTGGTAACTAACGGACTGGCGGACTATTGCTAACGGACAATATAAGCATAAGCTAACAACAGACTTTACCCTTGGCGGCACTTTTAACTCCTGGTGATAATTGGGCTTACACCGGTTTAAGCATTAGTTTTCTCCCATATTTAAAGAACAATAAATATATTTCCAAACGTATATCGTTGGCTGAGGATCTATTTCGTTTCTCAGCTTGTGCTCCTTCAGTGTAATCCATGTAGTGGTTTTCAAGGAGAAAAGACCTCTATTATTGTTGAACTACTCTTTCAGTGCAAGGAAAAGAAGCGATCCTATATATGAATTTTATTTTGTGAATTTTTATGAGGTGTGGTGATGTGCTGCTAGTTTAACTGGATCGTAAAATATGCATTAAATTGCAGAATGTGAAACAATCTACAGATGTAGAAAAATATACAAAAGATATAAGATATAAGTCGCGGAGAAAAAGTACAATGATATGAACATATACAAAGAAGTAATAACGAATGAATAAAAAGAAGTTAATAATGAATGAATGTTTAACTAAGTTTACTTATCAATTAACCGCTAAAAATAAATGAATATTAATGGAGAATTTCACGGAAGATTGATTCAAAGCCTGGATCGCCTACACAAGGGAAATAATTTCCAATTAATGATTAACGTATTGAATAATAGAAAATGAAAAACGAAACTTTGTGAACACTAATTCTCACGCATAAGTTTCCCATTAATTTGTTTGTTTGTCACAAAAGTCCGGGAACTTCAGTTTTCTCTGATTCTCTCAATTATCAATGCTATTTCTTCGTCTTTGCTCTCATTTCACTCAATGTTTGCGTTAATCTCGAGAATGCAAGCTGTAGTCCGTGCTGCTAACGTGGTGCGTGAAACGAAACCTTTCAATTATCGATTTATGCTAATTAACGGGCAATTATCGATTTTTGGGCGGTTGTTGTTGTTTGTTCAATGATGTGGACAAAGCTTTTGTCGACAAAAGATAACAGTACCTGATTGCACAGAGTAGGATTGTAGAAAACCCAGGGAAACATTGTCGCTCGCTACTATATTTTCAAATTCTTCCTTCGTTCATTCGTCAACTGAAACTTTAAAAGAAATATCATAAAAATGTTGAATAAAGAGTATTTGTAACTGACCCTTCGCCTCCGGTACACTAGGAGTAAGTTGTACCGACTTTTTATAGATAATTTGACCAATTATCCTGCAGATTTTTTTGTAAACCGCATAGTAGGATCATGTCTACATTTGTGATTATCTGCGGGAGCAAGAGAATATCGCTTTTTTTTGTTAACAATTAACACCGATTCGAGAAGGGTAAATAAAAGGTGCTTATCTTCCTTAATAAAGAACAACTAATGAAAATGAATGGGAAAACCATCACTGAAAACCTGAACGAAGCTTCTGACTGTATGTATTTTACCTTGATTTTTTTAATGATTTATTACTCTTACTACATATAAAGCGTATCGGTGTCCCGTTATCAGCAGGGATGAATACAGCAAACGGAATATCATGTATTGTACAAGGAAATCTATATATTACTCCATTGTTGGACTTTGAATAAAGCAGGAAATACATCATACACAATAAAATAAAATGTGTAAATAATGAGAAGGAAAAACAAAAAAAATAAAAAGATTTTATTCTCGATCCGTCGGTCTCCAGTTGACACTTGCAGCCACAATTAGTAACAGATGTTTCGAATTCGAGTGTCATGACCTTTGAAATGCTCTTATGCTAAAATGATTCAATATAAACTGTTGTACAAAGAATACCGTAATCAGAACTGGCATCCTCAAATGCTGTTTTGTTTCTGGTGTAGTATAATTTATTTTCTGCTATTTCTGCAACAAGCTTAGGTTAGCGAAAGCTTCAATGCAGTGGTAAACTGCTACTCGTAGTTTATTGAGTTGATTGTGAAACGCATTACATTATTACATAACTTTGTGTACTTGTGTAAAAAATGACGAAACTTGATATCAGTAAGATTTTCAATAAGAAGACGATTCTGTTTTTCTTCTTCTTGCAATTTTACTATGAGTATACTTGTATACTGACTTGTACCTCAGAAGGGAAGCAAATTTAGCACGTTGTTATTCTTATTCGATACATATAAACAAGATCACATGGGACGATTCCCTCCCCGTGATTATGGTTTATTTGCTTTGCAGTTTTTTTTATTCTGGGTGATTATACAATACCGCCATTTTTTCACATTCAAGCAAACTCAACGAAAAAGTTTATTATCCAAAACCAGAAATATTAATATTGCGTTATCCAACTTAACACAGACTTGAGTCAACCTGTATCGGAGTGAATGCGTTTTGAAAGTCCGTGCCGGTCCCATGCTCCCTTATCACTCTCGCATATAAAATGCACACATTGTGGAGATAACACTTGTTGAATACTTCTCACTCCTCTTATTTGCCAACTCAATACTTTCTATTCGATCGGTGACGCTCACCCAATTTTACACAATTTTTACACCATCTCTAGCTGATGCAACAAAATTAGGTCTTCTAGAATATTGCAATTTTATACTTCTGGTACATCACCTAGTTTGTTCGAGTGCATAAAAACGAAAACAAAATTCTGTGATCAATACATGTCGCTGATGTATTGTGAAAGTGATTGTTAAACGCAAAATACAGAAGTCGTTTCGAAAGCTTATCTACCATCCCTTTTATTTTTTGCAAGTACTCTGCATTCTATGAAATATCCATTTTCGAAAATACATTGATTGCGCTATGCAGGATGTCAATATAATACTGGACGTGGATGCATGGTATACTGCAATAAAACCAGACACACTTATACATGACTTCTACTATTATGTGTCTCGTGTTCGTCAGCATATAACCTTTTGCATTTTATTTTTAGCCAGCATCAAAAAACACTATATAATTTTCAGACTTGCATGTCTTCATAAAAACAAGAACACAAATGGGCATAACATACACAAATAATACAATGAACACAGCCCGCACTGAAAGCTCAACGCCTACCAACTATTCATGGCCAATTACTGAAACGGAGTCGACAAGATCACACTCAAACATGGCAAACCAAACAGCAGGCTTGATAAGAACTGGTTCTGCACGATCATTATCGCAGTCGAGTGAAGCCTCTAGTATTGTGCCCTGTGATTCAACAGATGGTGAACTCTTACGAGAAAAGGACGAACAGCCGGATATAAGCAAGTTTCAGAAAATTTGTGCAGGCAATCCTTCAAACGCGCACAATGAAACATATCAAATCAACGTTGCAGAACCATCAATAGGAGATGATGTTGCTTCTGGATAAGTATCCTATTCCATGCGTGACGCGTGATCTGGCTTCCTTGTTGACCGAGAATTTCACAGACAGAGTCTAATTTCTAAGCGAAATATCGGCCAGTTTTTGAAACGCATCGACTAAATCAGCATTCTTGTGCAGCTTGTGCAAATAAAATTAATGAGAATAGAAAACGATCTAAATTCGAGCAAATCTTGTCTCACGTCCACGATGGGTTACAAAAACCGGCCGGTATTTCGCTTTAAAAGAGCTGGCAATATGCTCTTGCTTCATACACTAGTTTGCAGCGATACAGAATATACCAATGTTCACTGAAATGGAATTAACATATGAAAACCGGTCGCTACGTTGATAAGATAAACAAACGTGGAATAGATAAGAACGGTGAAATAAGGGGAACTTTTTGCCTTACCCATGTAAAATAAAAACTTTGATTTCAGTCGCGGAAGATCATGGAGCTTGCCACTACGACTACGTATGTGGTAAGACTTTTGAACGCATCATACAATTTTGGAGTAAATTTGCCCTTGAGTGGCTACCGGACTTTTTTTTTCGTTCCGACTACTACCTTAACACTAATTTATGCATCGATATACAGATCACGGCTTTATTGGACGGCTTTCACAGTTCTCTGACGAAGACCTGTTACATGACCAGGCATATTTGAAGTCAATGACAAGAAAGAGGAATATACCCCTCAAAGCGGCCATCATCAGCATCGGTAGGTGTATAGTCTTTCATTCTAAACAATTAGGAATACAATTACCAAAAATGCGCCCAGCAGTCCGCACTGCGCTATTAGCTGTTCTTGGGGACAATTCACACGCTTGCACTGAACCCGCGACGTCGTTCGTCATAGGAATGACGCTTAACGCAACTCCACGGGTCTGATAACATTGTTTAAATAATACTTCTACTTTAGTCGTCGGATTGGTGGCCCTTGTGTTGATACGGGGTCTCGTATCTGGAAAACTCTTCGGTTACAAACTCGAAGTTTCTCGGGAACAAGTCGCGGAAGCCGACTCAAGAATTGCCTCCATATTTGGGTATAACGGAGAAGCGTTTTACTCTATACAAAGGAGGTAGGGTGCTTCTTTTAAGGTAAAGTTTCTTCAGAAACAAGGAAGTGATCCAACTCGTGTTAATAGGCAAGATCATCTAAAGGAATGAACATTATATGTAAGAAAAAACATTTTCTTACATATAATCTACCTAGAGCCCCGGGCTGCACCTTCGACACCATCAATGTTGAGAACCAAGATGTAATCACATATGCTCTTGGCAATGTTGACTGCGAATCGACACTTCAATTCCGGGCCGCTGGGAATATCGTCTGCTACAAACGATCGCTAAAGAACACGCTAATGAAAGGTATGTAGAATTGGACTTTGTACTTGGGTGAGCGAGCGGACTCTATGGGCCTTACATGGATGGGGCTGCAAGAGCAAATGTTGAAAAAAAATAGTAAAAAAATCTTTGACGCTCTCTGAGTTCAGAATCGAAATGCGTATTCCGCACAACGGATGGTCAATCAACCGAAGAAAAAGGCCACTTTGTCGGATTTTTGGAAACGGAAAATGAGGTAATATTCAGCGGTGCCGGTATTATTATCCAATAAGCCCTAGACAAACATAAATAATATCAGAAACAGTTCCACCGAAAACTACTCTAGCTACACAAACACATTTTAGGGGCCACAAGTTCTGCTGGAAAAGTACACGAATCAGCCAATCTTGATGAACTCTTACGGGAAACGCGTCAACTTTTTGTACTACGAAGAGTTGAACACGTATCATCACCTGCGGGTTAGTTGATGTTACTGATGTGACATCCTGTGAATAAATATACGACAACTTTCTACTCCGGTTTTTTACTCATTATTATTCCAATAATACTCAACTAATTGTTATTAAGAGATCTTACGTTGATCGCTCCAACATCACACTTCTATATGGAGAAAATTACTACGATACGATGACCCTCGTCACTTCGGACCAGAGTAATTCAAAAATACGGCGATCGTCAAAAGAGAAACATTTGAAATATCCAGGTACACAAGTCAAGTTTTTTTTTTGGTGGAAAATAATCATCCCTGGATTTTGAGAAACATTTTTATTTATATTTCTCATCATAAAATAACAAAGTATTTCCAGAAGATCGAATCAACGGAGTCTGGGTTGTCAACGACAAAACATGGATATACTTGTGCATACGAGACAAGTAATTTTGATTATATTTACAATTACATACATTTATTTTTATTTTATTTTCTCAATGTTACTAAGTTATAAATTGTTTCAGATGCTGGATCGAAGTATGGAAGTACGACACTCTGGAAAGAGTTGTTAGTTATGGCGGACTAGATAAATGGAGAGACTTTGTAGGATTTGCATCAAAAGACAAACTTGAAATCTACGCCCTCGAGGACAGTGTAATGCAGGAGAATTTAGTGTTTAAGTACAATTTTTTACTAAAGTAAATTATAGTTTGCCTTCTTTCGCCTTAAAATTAGAAAAAATTAAAACGATAAAAAATTACGGTGAAAAAAATTAATTGATTATACGATCGCAAATTGATGCTGAAAAGTTTTACTGGATGTTTTTTGAAACAAATTCACTATTTTTTATTATTTACATTTGTAATGTTTAGACTCACGAGACAAAATTTCAATTTGCATATAGATTAAATCTGCAATAATACGAGAGAGCCGACAAGCTGTTCCACCAGCTACCGTAGTCTAGTTGCCTAGTCAGAAACTGTTTTTTTTTCAGTTTTTGGACATTGCAGCATCATAAACCAATTCAGTTTAACACTATTATGACCAGAACGAGTGACAATGGATGTACTTTTAAAGTTTTTAACTTTTTGCGGGGGACATCTCTGCGAGGTTGTTCAATGATGTTTTCAGTGACTTTTCTAACAGACTTGCTGCACAAGAAAATTGAGAAAAAAATTTCCTGTGAGCTCGACCTTTTAATTATTGTGCCCAGGGAGAAGTTCAAAGAGCACCCAAAACAAAAAAAAATACTCGGCTTCCAATACTCATGCTAAGTGAGGACGAAACAAGCCCTATCACCAGCAATCATGAATTACAATTTTTGATGCTGTGTATTATAATTCTTGTGTGTGTTATTCGGTCAATAAATGATTTTTGTACTGATTGTGATTTTTATGGGGTGTACAATACATGTGGTCACTTTGATGAAGACAGATGATGATAGACGATTGATGACCCAAACATAATGATTTTGAATTGGCACACTTCACTGAGACGACATACATTATACCGTCAGTTTCGAAGGCAAAATTAGGCTGTCGACTGCACGTACTTTTTGTGGGAAAACTAGATTACTAAAGACAAAAAAACCGCATTACGTAATACGGAAAAATGCGAAAGGCATCCAAAAAATTCTCAGAAAGTGATTGAGTAATGGTTAAATAACAACATTTGTGGTTCGGTATTATGAATGAAAAGACATTCTTCGGGGCCCTTTGCCGTGCAGATGTGTTATGTGTTTTCAGTGAATTGGCAATATACAAGGATATCTAGAAAAATGCAAATTCAGTGCCAATTCACTGAAAATTTAACACAGGGAAAGGAATCCCTTCGGTTGGGATTTGATGCACTACGGTAATGACAACGAATAGCGGAGCAACTTAGGCAGTAGAGCAGACACTTCTTCATGAGCTTTTCTATGCATCATGTGGCGATTTAGGAACCTCCTCATTTTGTAAACAACAAAATCCCAACCGAAGGGATTTCTTTCCCTGGGTTAAATTCTCAGTAAATCGGCAGTGGAAGGTATTTTTCTAGGTATCTTTGAACATTTATGGATAATTGAAGTAAAAAGACGAATTTGAAGTCTAGTGCGCATCTTCGCTCTCACAAGAATAGGTTGATTTTGTACAGACGACCGGAATGCCATATTGAAGGAACACTTTAGGGGGGGGGGGGGGGGGGGGTGTGTGGAAATGGTTTTCTCCTTATCTAAAATTGTCTGCTTATTTTTGTTTGCACTAGACCTACCTTCAAAACGTAAGCTTTTTTTGAGTCCAACATGCAAAACCTTGTTATTAGCTTGTTTGGAAAAAAGGAAAAGAGTATTCTGTGTATCCAAACAGCTTTACAACATGGATAACATCTTCGCAATTCAAACTCGAACAAATGTTACAGAGCATTGTGAATTACTTCATTTTTCTACATGCATGTCCATGCATGTTAGCCTAGAAAAAATCCGTCCAACAACTAACGTGTCGTTTGTCGTTTCTGATCAATCATTACATTACAATTGGCCAACAAACTTGTAATGCGAAGTATGCGATGCCGAAAAATATTTTTTCCCTCCAACCGCCGAACATTTTGAATATGTTATTTTGTTAATATCTTCACTCATTCTATTTATTTTATAAATAATTCAATACTTTCATATTTGTCAATACGTTGCCTTTGAAAAATGTGACGACGATTTATTACTCTCTCCCACACACAAACACCAACACCACAAAAAATGAAAGATACAGGGCATCTTGTCTTTACACTAAGGGAATTATCAAACAAAACAGTGATAAGGGCTGAACTCTGTTGTTTCCTGACATCCTTTGGGTCCAGGATTTATATAAAATAATTCTGCTTTTCTACAAGTATTGTAAATTTAGTCGTAGTGTTGTACAATGCACCTAATATTGTGTATACTCAAGCCACATCTGTTCAGTTTCTTTTCCGAAACTGCCCACATTGAATTCGCCCCAAAGATAGGAACGAAAAGAAATTAAAATTTGCCTTTCAATTTTTTACCCCCTATGCCTATAATCAGCCGCCGCGGATCATGCTCAACGAAATAATATAATCCGCGATAGAAGCACCCGGGTTTCGTAAAAATTTGTGCCTAATGAATGACAGTAGTTTAATGTACAGTGTGCTACACTCCCTTGCTTTTAATTTATGTAAGATCATCACGAATATTTATATACATATAGCAAGTGACGTTACCCTATTTCTGTGCACGCTTATGTGTGTTAGTGTCCGATAGTGTCCAGCTACTTGGTTTGTAGCGCTCGGCAAATACACGCTCTTGTTATAAGTCCTCCTACTTACTTTTGTGTCCTTATCTCCTTTCAGTAGACCTCATTTTTTTTCAAACATTTTACTCTGTGTTGGCTTTTGTGGTTTTGTGCACATCCCCTGATGTAATAAATTATTAGTTGTTATGTGCACATTTTTTAGCTACGTGAAATACTCATTTTAGAAATTTTTTGGTAAATTTTTGGCAATTTAGAAAAAAACCTGACGATCGGCTAAGAGTTTTAATATATATTTAATATATTTTGTGTGTATTATTATTGTGTGCTGACTGTAAGAAATTTTTCTCGAATTCAACCTGATCCTTTGTACTTATGTATGTCAAGCATCAAAAATTTGTACCCTGGATTTTCTATTTCACAGATAAAAAACAGCCCGATGAACAACATCCACCAACTCAACATTTTCTGCTGTTGAAAAGTGCCCTACAAGTCTAAATATGGTTGACCAAGAAGCAGGCCTGATGAGACATGGTTCTGCACGATCATTATGCCAGAGTGAAGTCTCTAGTATTGTACCCTGTAATTCTACCAACAGTGATCTATTACTCGAAAGCCTAAACATGGAAGAAGTACACTATATAAGGCATTCACGTGAAGTCCCTAGTATTGTACCCTGCGATTCAACAGCCGGTGAACTATTACTCGAAAGCCTAAACATGGAGGAACAACACCCAATAAGTAAGTTTTACTTATTTATGGGTAGAATTTTTCAGACAAGTCTTAAAACCCGCGCAGTGAAACAATCCATTTTCCAGAGCCACGTAGCAAAACGCCCAAAAATAAAAATATTTTTTGAGAACATTATTCCTAGATAAGTTTAGAGAGCCTGATCTGGTTTTTTTTCTCAACCTTACCTGGATACCTTAAATGACTGGAGCACCGCTGTATCAGCTGTCGGCTCGCCAACATGCCTGCTCATTTCCTTGGCGGTTGTCCTTCAGGGTGCTTGTATTGCGGGGACGTCGTTGCATTTCTGGAAATCACGTGCCCAACCCGTCGATATTTCGTGGATTTCGTGCTATATATCCTATAAAATGTATCATATATGTCGGAGGTTTCCTAAGGAGAACGTTTGACATAAGAACATGTAGACGCGCGCCTACAATGAACCGCGCCATTGCACGACGTGTGACGTTCAGGGACTCCTCATCAGGTGTCGGAACTAAAAGTCATTCGAGGCTGGACAAACGTGCCTTTCGTCTTTTGACAGCTTGATATTAGTAAGTCCACCTCGTAGCTCCAGAAAGACTTCGACCCTGTCGCGACTCTCTCGACCCAGAATTGAAGCATTCCTTATTCCCATGGATAGCACTAGAGTGGCTGTGTCCGTTGGTTGCCCTACACATACTGCCATAAGAGGACATCGCAATTCGCAATCGATTCCAACCACATACAGGTCTATTGCCACATTCGTATTCTTTCAAACAAGCCCTGGTTATCGCACTGATGAGACCCACCCACGGCGAAACCTTCGTCTGCGAATACGGGTCGAAACGGGTCAGTGCCTAGCATTATCAGTCTATATTGTATTCCATTTTATAACGTTCGTTTTTTCCGTTATATCATTCCATAATTTACACCAATTAGTTCGTCGCGGTTACTCTGCATCTGCAATGCAAACGGAGCTATGTGGACCACGTTTCTGGTAAACAGTAGGAGCAGCAGCTTTAGACCCTCAATGTCGAATCAACAATCAGAGCACATACAAGAGAGACAGAAAACAGTGTTGACGAAGCCCTGCTTGACTGCACGTTGCACAGGGACAAGTGCGTAAGCGCGTACGCTTGACAAGCGCGTAAGACCGACATAACGTCAGATGATGCCTGTATTTTCACATCAAAACAGCTCAACTTATCATCTAATTGTATGCATTTTGCAGTGTACACATAATATATACTCCTTTTCACTCAAATGAAATTTTCTTATTATATCAAGGATACGGTTTGAGGGCTTGGTTCGCAACGAAGTTCGGCAAGCAAATTAGAATAAAGGTTATAGCAGAGAGCTTACAATTTAAAGCGAAATACCGACCGGTTTTTGAAACGCATCTCAAGTACTTGCATTCCTATGCTTTTATGCAAGGTGGGGTCTAATTGGGGTCTAGTTTTTATTCTAATTTTTGCTTATTTCATATGCTGCATAAGAAAGCAGGTGTACGCAATGCGTTTCAAAAACCGGCCGGAATTTCGCTGCAAACGAAATCGAATCTTCTTATTGCATGATTTTTTTTTGCAATATACGTTGCAAACGTTTCACATGGATGTGCAGATTGTCCTTGCATTGTGAACCTTCGTTGAGGTCGTGGAAAGTCGCCTCGGGCGGCGATAGCCGTCTGGTTAATACATAAACTCGTACCTACTTTGACAACAAAAACATCCAATTTATTAAAAAAAAAGTGAAAAAAAGAGGAAAATTTTTCCTTTACCCGCCATGTATTGATTGAACACTAAATAAAACACACATATTTTCAGACGTTAACGTTGATAATCGAGCTTACCACTGCGAATATGGTAGGTCTTTTTGAATGAATACAACTAATTCGGAGTACACAACATTTGTCCTTCAATAGTTCTTGGACATATAAATGAGCAAAAGAAAACAGGCCATGAGTTCGGCAACTATAGCTAAATATTAATTTCTTCAGAGCTCGGCTCTGTTCCTCCCCGTACCGAGTTGACTGACGAAGACTTTTTGCATGACCAGGCAAATTTGAAGTCTATGGGAAGGAGGAAGAACATAGAAATCAAAGCAGCCGTCATAAGCTTCGGTAGGTGGATAGTCTTCAGAACCAGTTGGTCTGCACTTCGTTGCCTTCAATGGAGTACAAGACATCATGGTTTCCCCAAGGATACACATATATAATATTTATTCGGAAGGTGGTGTTGCCATGCTCGAAAGAGTTTACTCGGCGCCTAACCGATGCAGCCAACCGCTTGTGTGGAAATTGCGTTTCTCTTATTTCAGTCCTCGGATTGGTGGCTTTTGCGTTGATACGGGTATTCGTTATTGAAAAACTGTTTGGATACAAAATCGATGTTTCCTGGAAAGAAGTCGCGAAGGCCGATTCAAGAATTGTCTCCATATTTGGGCACAACGGACAAGCGTTTTACTCTATACGAAACAGGTATATTCCGCTGAAATGATATCTTAAATGATATCTTTATACATTCGTGAATGTTGTTCTGACGGAAGCTGCATGATTGTGTGTGTGAGTGGACATCATTTGTAAGAAGGTTGCCGAATAGACAAGTTGAAAGTTCCACCGAAAGACCAAATGGCTTAGTTATTGACATACATCATTTTCTTTATCCAGTAGTGCCCCGGACTGCGCCTTCGACATCGTCAATGTTGAGAATCAAAATGTTTCCTCATACCATATTGGAAACGCGGACTGCGATGCCATACTTGCATTCCGGGCTGCTGTTGGAATCGTTTGCTACAAATACAAACGACCGCTAAGGGAAACGCTAATGAAAGGTTCAGTAAACATTATACTTGAACATGAACTAGATAATTGAGTATAATAAAAGATGATGGATAAGGGATATGAATGTACGATAATTGGTGGTCAGCATTCGTCAGAAAGTGTGTTCGGGAAAAATCGGCGAGATTTCGCGAAATAATTACTATGTTGTTCGAGCATACAGCGATTTGGACGATAAAAAAAAATACGCGTACTTCCTTTAATTTCAGAGTCGAAGTGCGAATTCAGTGCAGCGGATGGAGAGCTAATAGAAGAAAACGGCCGTTTTGTCGGATTTGTGGAAAAGAAAAATGGGGTAAAATTTGAGGCGGAAGAGGAGTTATGAATTTGTATCCAAATACCAGAGTAAATGGAAACCCATTTATTAAAGAAAAACGACATGTGCCGATTATTTTTGAAACATGATCGGTCCACAAACAACATGGCTTTCAGTACATCGGAGACCGATGGTATTTCGGGGGTTTTTGATTGCTAAATCGACGAATGTCGTTTTGAGGGCCATATAGATTTTGAACAGTAGGGACCTGTTCAAAATAGTACGGATCTATTTCAAATAGCGGATCTATTCTTCCTACGTAAACATTACAGAAAAGAAGAGCAGAATACTGCGAAGCGAAATTTTCTATATCATGAGGTTTCCACGCATGTGATTTGTACTTGCGAAAATCACAAATGCGTGTCCATGTTCGATGTCGATGTAATTGACATGGTCACACAGCGATTTTGGATTTTGAATCTAGTAGGGATCTCTTCAAAATAGTACGGATCTATTTCAAATAGCGCAGTCTATTTCAAAAAGCATTCAAATAGCAAGGGTATGATGCACTTTCGCTACAGGATCATGTCACATAGGTTATTCGCAAGGGTTACGGTAGGCAATTGACATACAGGTAAAATGACTCGAACACGAACATTCGATTGCGACCCCATTAGGTGATATTTTTGGTAAATGTGCATTTGTGCAGCATATTTTAGGGGACCCATGTTCTAATGGGTAAATACACGGAGCGGCCAATCTTACTCAACTCTCAAGGAAGAAAAGACATCAACTTTTCGTACTACGAAGATTTGAAAACGTATCATCATTTGAGGGTTAGTTGAAAAAAATTTACACTGTTATTGAAAAAAATGACATTATATGGGCGCATTCGAGTTGAGCAAAATGCATAAATTTCGCGAAATATTCTGTTCGAGTTGATAGGGTGAGAGAGTATTGACAAATAAGAGGGCCCAGGAAAAAAATATTTTCAAGGCTCTGCGTCTCTCACATGAGAGTGATATTTCGCAGCGCGCTAACACTGGCTAACAGTGAACTCGAACTGCTCTGTTAATGTTTTACAAGCTTTTTCCGACAAACTCGGCGTTTTCAAGCTTTTTCCAACTATTCTCCGAGCTTTTTCCAAGACATTCTCGGAAAAAGCTAGGAAATCCCGCGCTTCTCGGAAAAAGCTAGGAAAATACTCGGAAAAAGCTTGGGAAAATCTCCCAGCTTTTTCCGACAAACCACAGAAGTACGCCATACTACAATTGACGCTGGTATGCCATGCATCTATTTCACAAATATAAAAATAAATTTTCTGTGCGCGCCCGCCCACCTCGCGGAATATTTTTTCCCTGAAGTTATTAAAGTTTATTTTTTTTTTGCTGGGTATTGTGTTAGTAGGTTAACTTATTGTGTACATGGTGTGTGTACAACGTATTGTGGCGGTATGGTGTCGGATATAAGCCGTATTTTCATGCAGGAACAAAAAGTTAATATCAAACAAACGAGTAATAATTTTACAACAGAAAACGTGTACCATAGTGCCGACTGTCATCCATACGTTTGCTTATATTGTTTGCACATTCTTGTGCATCTTTCCGTTCGAGTAAGCTATTTATTTCATATTTATTTCCGATATATAATTAGTTTTCAGACATAGTTTAAGAAGAACTGCGAACATGCGACCTGATGTACTTGTTCGCCTACAACATTGCCCACCATGTGAGCTTTAACTTTTTTAACCTTGTTCTGGGTGTTTGCAAATATGGCTGATTTTCTTTCCAAGTGAAGAAAAATCCGCCGCCTCTTGGGACTAGGACTACACCACTATTCGAGATTATTTACAGCCGGCAGTCACCAGTATCAGTTATTGGCGCGGTCTGGTTTTTTTTCAAGTGATTATTTACTTTTCATTGACACCTTGCTTTGTTTTGTAGCTAGCATAGCACTTTTTCCTATGATGTGGCACCGTTATCGTAAATATTTAGGATAGGTAACGGTAGATTGGCATTTGGCATCCTCCAATGTGCTGATTGGTACTAGGGAGAAAAGGCACGATTTTTGGAATACACGGAAACGGAAACCCCATTATTTAGCACGCTGTCAATTAACGGAATTCGAAGGGAACAAATGAAAAGGAGTTTGAGACTTTGATAGTGGTCTTTTACGGTTCACGGAAATTCCTTTATCAGAAACTCGCCGCGTCTCGAGCTCAGTTTAGGCTTAGAGTAGTTTCTTAAAAGGTTAAAAAAAATGTTTAGGACTGGAAGACGAAGACTCACGCGTTTTACGTCTATTGTCATGCAGGATGCCATTCTACCCACCTTTTATGCGCCTCTCCAATTTTCCAATCCAATGTACTAGTACTGGTATGTATTCTATATCGTACTAGCGGATTTTCTCTTACGTGTTAGGCTACGCTACCTCATTGTTTCAGTCTTTCTTGGTTACTTCAATGAATAGTGGAATAATTCTATTTTCTATTATTTCCCATTTCGCCCCTTTCTTTATTTCCCGGAGACGGGATACCCGGAGCTGGAGCAAGAGGTGGGGCGCGAGCTAAATGCGTTGCCCGTTGCGTACGAACATCAACATTGTTCCTTCTATTCCTGTTATTGTATATATAGTATATAATCGTATATGTTCCAGGACGCGTGCTTCCTACCATGTCCTGGTCGTGAGTCGTGCGAGAGGCAGGGAGGCGCTGAGATGGCCTCATCTCGTTACTTATGGAGGTATGCTTATAAAACATTTATGTTCTTCGTATTGTAACTGGCCTAACTATGTGTTTCCCTCTATCTATACATGCATTCGTTTTCCTTTTTAGTTTTTAGACAGTTTTAGACATAATGATTCCGGATTTTTTTGCTACAAATTTAAAACGGCGCTCAATACAATACACCTTTAAATTAAAATAATCCTTCCACGAAACGCGACACTGTCGGTCACTTCCGGTCTTACTGTATCCCGCCAATCCCACCTTCTTCTTAAAGCCAAATACCTGACGGTTTTTGAAATGTACCGTGGACAACTGCATTTTCATGTATTTATGCGTAGTGGGGTCCAATTGGGGTCTATGTTTTATGCTAAATTATGCTCATTTGCATAACGACGCATAAAAATGTTGGTGTACTCGATGCGTTTCAGAAACCGGCCAGTATTTCGCTTTAAGAAGAACAATCAAACTTTTTTCGAGATGGTTGGCACTTTCGCGTCCTTTCGCTCGCGGCGAACGTGGGACGTAAATACTCTACGAATAGTATGCTATATTCGTCCTATTTTCTGATGATAAATATAACTGTTTTTAACCATTCCAGGAGTGCACTGACTGTGTAATGTCTACGATGGTCGGTCGTGCGAAGGGGACTTGGAAGACCGCGCACCGCGAGGTTTGCATATTCGTGCATGGTAATACCTTCTCCATTTCCCAGTAGAATTCCACCAATTAGCTAGATTTTAGACGAGACTCTATGAAAACTGGTGATTCGTGCATTCGGCTCCCCCTCTCCCCCAAATTTATGAGTTCCTTTGTTCCTTAGTATTATTTAATTGTTGTATATTTACTTTTAATGTGTTTGATTTGTAGTTAGATTGATAAGTAAGAGAACATTGTTTACATAGTAAGTAGATCGTAATCCGATATAACACTTGACTAGACTTCTACTTCATACATTTATTTATGTAATTTATATCGTCTTATACTTATTTTCTTTACTTAGTACTTGCTTTAATTACATTACTTAAGTTTTGTGAAAGAGAAGTAAGTTGAATCTGCAATCTGCGAATTTTACGACAAAATCTCTATTTTTGGCATAATAATGAGTATGTCGTGTATTGATATGCATATTATATTATAGTATTTCATACGTATTATATTCCTATAATATATACATGTATGCGTTTATCTACATATCTAATATCTACATAAGTTTATCCTTTTTTAGTGTGTTAATTTAAGTTTGCAGTTTATAATCTTATTTGTTAAAAAAGTTTAAAAAAAAAATATTTTATGCATTTAAAATAAACATTTTGTGTTTAATTATTCGTTACTATTGTTTTTTTGTATGGGCGGCGGTTTTTGCCGCGGTGCGGCGAGGCGGTGAAAGGTGTATCGTTGTCTGCGCCCTCCTCGACGAGAGAGCCTTCCCGAGCTTTTTTCGACAATTCTCCGACCTTTTTCCAAGTAGAATTCTAGTGAAAAAAAGCTAAAATTCTACCTTATTTTTCCTCGGTCCTAGCTCGGAGAATTGTCGGAAAAAGCTTGGAAATAAAGATCGTAGTGATTATTTCGCATTTTGCCCAACTCGAATGCGCCCTATGAAAATTGCGCCTCACCTTATATGCTAAAATGCTAGCTCATTTTGCTGATCTCACAGTCAGCTGAGACTTTAGAAGACATTGTGAGGGTTAGAAAATATCGTTTTTTTTAAATTAATTTTCGCTCATTAGTTTTTAAGATCTCTTACGTTGACCGCTCCAACATCGCACTTCTGTATGGAGAAAATTACCACGATACGATGACCCTCGTCACTTCGGACCAGAGCAATTCAAAAATACGGCGATCGTCAAAAGAGAAACATTTGAAATATCCAGGTACACAAGTCAAGTTTTTTGGTGGAAAATAATCATCCCTGGATTTTGAGAAACATTTTTATTTGTATTTCTCATCATAAAATAACAAAGTATTTCCAGAATATCGAATCAACGGAGTCTGGGTTGTCGACGACAAAACATGGATATACTTGTGCATACTAGACAAGTAATTTTATGTTGTCTTCTCGTCTTAGTTTTGCTCGAATCACCATTTTTATCTATTTTAATGCTGTTTTCATTTTCTTAATGTTACTAAATTATAAATTGTTTCAGATGTTGGATCGAAGTATTGAAGTTCGACACCCTGGAAACGCTTGTTAGTTACGGGGGACTAGCTCAATGGAGAGACTTTGTCGGATTTGCATCAAAAGACAAACTTGAAGTTTACGCCCTCGAGGGCAGTGGCCGTGTAATGCAGGAGAATTTAGTGTTTAAGTACAATTTTTTACTTAAAGGGCCTTAAAAATGAGGAATATAAAAAAAAATAGCTGTGTAATTCGCTCGTGTTATGTATGTACACTTTTCGCCGAAGGCAAAGAAATAAAAATAATAATAAAAAAAAACTCTGGACTCCCATAATTTTATTTTCGAAAGCAAATTTTTCCGTTATGGCCCTAAAAGTAAATAGAGCCAGTGTATCGATATCGTATTGAAAAAGCTATGTACTGAAAATAAAAAAGTATAGAAAAAATAGGTACGAAGCGTAATTCAATTTGTATTTCAATCCTCATAAAATCTTCAGTTGTATATTACGTGTTGTGTTTGGGTTTAGCGCACTAAATTTTACTTATAAATGTGCCAATAAATGTTGATCGTAAATGTTGTGCGTCAACCTCATTTCCTTCGGTGAAGTCTAATCATATCAAAGTATCACGCTACACAGTACACATCACATTGAATCTATAATAATAATAATAATTTATTACGCACACATAAAATTCATGAGAAAAATATATGCAACGTACAGTTTTGTCGAGTAAAGCAACAGTCAACAGTAGCACAAATACAAAAATGAAGAATAAATAAAGTGACACATTATACAGAAATCTATGAAGCTAAGTGCGGAGTTTCCTCAATCATAATAGAAGTTCTATGTACAAATGAATGCCTACGAACCATTTTAGTTGCTCTGGGAATAACGATCCTACTCCTGCCCCTACGGGAAGAGTAAGCAAAGGGTCTGAACTTGAACATTCTCTGCAAGCTCGCACCACATTTCCCAGCTAAAATTTTTCGTAGCATTTTAGCATCTGCTCTTTTTCTACGATTCACAAGTAAATCTAATTTCAAAGCGTCATTTCTTACACTGGGAGGGGGCGTATCAGCATATCTAAGTAAATGAGATCGCATAAAAACACGCTTGGTAAACATTCGTTGAATTCTTTCTAAGGCTAATTTGTCTCTCTGCTTGTACGGGTTAAATACAACGGAACCTGATTCGAGAATAGACCTCACATATAAACAATAAGCTAGAACAAGGATCTTTGCTTTGTGAGTTTTTAGTGTACGAAAAAGGGCAAACATCCTCTTTCGAGCCTGGTTACAAATAAACGACACATGCCTAGAAAAACTAAGATTTTCGGTAATAAAAAAGCCTAAGTCCTTAACTTCAGTTACCTTCGAAATTACAGTACCATTGCAAATATAGTCTGGTTTGGGATTTCGAGCACCAATATATAGTGCTTGACACTTGTGAGGTGCCAACGGCAACTGAAAGCTAACCGACCACTCATAAACAAAGTCTATTGATTGTTGCAAGTGAACAACATCATTAGCTGATTTGATTACTCTATAAATCTTAATATCATCAGCATACATGACAAAGTGAGTACCAGAATTTCGTAAAACCGAAGCAAGATCAGAGGTAAAAAGAGAGAACAGAATAGGACCAAGAACTGAACCTTGGGGCACACCACTAATACAGTTCATTACTTCTGAAGTGGAGTTTGCAGTTCTGACAAACATTTTTCTGTCCTCAAGCCAATTCTTGATCCATCGACACACATAATCGGGGAACCCCATACACTCTAACTTTGCAATAAGTTTCTTGTGCGTATGAATATGATCAAAAGCTACATTGTCTGGTGCTTGTGTTATTTTCAATGGCAACGCGTCAAATTTTCAAATGTACAACTATATTATGCAATACTATTACATAATTATTTAACACATTGAGTTTCTTATTCAAAAGTTTTTTTTCTCAAGATCTTTCTTTCGCTAAGTCCCAACTCCAACAACGAAAAATGAAAGAAAGAAAAAGCGCTGATAAAGTTCACTGTTCAAAGTATCATGTTTTTACACTAAAGAATTATCAAACAAAATCAATGATAAGGAATGTTGAACTCTGTGTTTTTTTTCAGCTACTTGGAAGAAAGCTGAATCAATGGAGGTAAAACATCTGAAAATAAAGAAGGGATTACAAAAAAAATAAGAAAATACATGTCTTTCTTATTGTTAGCAAGAACTTAATCCTTGTTCCGGAAGTACCGACTTTGCTTTTTCAACTTTAACACAACGAAATTCGAAGACTGCCTATGCCTCAAGCTTGAAAACAAAGATCACTATCACGAGTATTTTTTTACCTTTCGTTTTCCTCCATAATATAGACAGAATCCCGTAATTATTGGAGAATGAAACTTGGAATTGGAATTTCGTTTTCCAATTAAATAAATCGACCTGTTGCCAGCATACCACCGCAGAATCCAATACAGAAAGAACTCCTAATAATGGTTTTCTTTAAAAAAAAGATTGTTTTGTTCGAGGCTAATTCCAGAATTTTGCACTGTTTGGAGCCACGGAAGAGGCCTGGAACTGTTGTTCGCATGTGTGAATTCTGAACCATTGTCCAATAGAAAATCTATGAAAGAAGCAGAAATTACTGATTATATACCGTGTTGCTATTGGCTGGTTTCCGCTTTTATTTGGAATTCAGGGAAGTTGGCAGATTCTTCATTTCATCGTTTTTTTTTCGGTCTTTCGAGTGATTTGCCAGCATTTGATATTTTGTGAGCATCACGTGTCGAACACTTGTTGAATTTTGTATCTTCACGGTGGGCCAAAGTGCTTGGAATTTTTTGGAATTCAAACTTCTTGGAACAATTCATAATGAAACATCTACATAGTCGACTTTACACAACTACAAATTATCAAATCAAGGTTATTGACCAAATTGTCTCTTCCGATTTTTAAATATCCGAAAATAGCGTGTTCCCCCTAATCATGGAGACAAAAAAAAGAATGTTTAAAAGTTCTCAACTGACCGTTGGATGATTGTTTATGTTCGACTTTTGTAAACACACTTATAAACTTTTTCAAAACTACAACTGCAGAATTCTCTAAAAAGCATCAAGACATACCGTACAGTTTAGTTAGGTTTGCTGTAACTTCTATAATGTCCCAGCCAACCAATACTACTACTTCTTTCCTAAAACTAAGCATCATGACTCACAACAGGAGTATACGTATCGAACAAACCTTATCATTTCAAACAAAAACTTGTATCAAGTACCAATGTACCATCTTATCGTCAGTAAAGAAAGTACCCTCATAACTAATAAATAAACTTCACCATAGTAGAAGAGGCCGATTATAGGCTCTTCTCTAAATTGCGGGAACTGGTGCGTTGCGGTCTCACGTCGCGGTCGGTTACTGTATAATTCAAATAGTACTTTCTAATTTTTTTGGTGATTTTTTGTTGTTGTTGTTCTCTGAACGATATTCTATTGCCGTTATCTCTGTCCTTATTCTCATCGATATTCTGCTAGTATTTACCATTGTTATTGTTGTTACGTACTCTGTTGTTTTCTGTGTTGACTGTTTTGTTCGGTTATAGTTGATTGCTGAGCCGTTGTGTCCAATACTTGTTCTACTCTACAAGTTCTGTTGTGTTAATTACCCGAAACGGTTCTGTTGTAAACTATTGTATTTTTTTAGTGTTGTGACCTCTTGGGAGTTTTTGAACAAGCGACGATATTGAAAGCATCTGTCCATTGTTCAACTAATTCGCCGCATACTGGAGGTCCTATATCTCGCTCATCAAAATTGTTACTCGTATATATCTCCTTTTGATCTCTAGGGTATTATTCTCTACCCAGTTTGTTGGCTGAGTGACTACACTTGCCCAGAGTTGAATAATTACGCCGAATATAACAAGATCTCTTGGTTTGAATTGAAAATTGCCCACCGCACCTTTGAAACCAAATTATTGATCGCTTTGTTGAATTGTAAAAAGATAAACCTGTTGAATATCCGAGTCATGTCTACATTTATTGATCAATTGTTGAAATCATCCATTTTTACCGGTACCGATTCGCTTGTCGCCCGTGACACCATATGTCTCTTTTTACTCTGTTTGGGCCTCCTCTTTCAGAATTTACTTCCTATTTGCGAAGTTAACTAGTTTTCAGCATGTGGAACACCACAAGCTGTTCCCTTCGTTTATTGCTTCTTTACTGTATCTGATCAGTTTTCAGAAAGACACTTCGATTAGAAACAATAATATTCTAGGGAATTGACTGGCATAACAAACATATCAGAACGTTCATTACGGACATTGGAGTTGGACTGATCTTCGTGGCCCCAAAAGGAGCCCAGCAGTTTGTGGTTTTCCCAAGTAAGATTACCCATATGCCCCTTGTGTTATGGAAAGTTCTGCTTCCATGTTACAAAACCTTTATAAGGCACCGCAACCAATGCAACCAACCACGTACGGTACCCGCAAGTAACTCTCTTTTTTTTCAGTCGTCAGTTTGGTAGCCTTTTTTTGATACGGTGATTCGTAACTGGAAAACTCTACGGATACGAAATCGACGTTTCTCGGGAAGAAGTTGCGAATGCCAATTCAAGCATTGTCTCCATATTTTCCCACAACGGACAAGCTTTTTACACTATGCGAAACAGATATATTCCGCTGAAATGCTATTTTAAAGCGCATATTTTCGTGAACACTGTTCTGACACAAGCTCGTAGCAGTAAAAAAAAACTATCCGCTTGATTGTTATATATATTTGCAAACGACTGTGTTGCATGCAATACGGTTGTCGAATAGACATAAGCTGAAAGTTCAATGAAATCTCACATGATTACAACACCTTCGACATGGTCAATGTTGAGAATCAAAACCTATTCTCGTATCCTCTTACACATATTGATTGTGATTTCCTACTTGAATTCCGAGCTGCTGATGGCATCGTCTGCTACAAACAATTATGGCCAATGAAAGGTACTCAGTATAGAATATAATAAAGTGTGGATAGTGTGTGCTATGCACGACCCTGTTTCGACCCATATCGTATACGAGGATTCTGCGGTGGTTGCGTCTCATAAGTACGATAAATATGAATAGTGATCATGTGGCTGTCGTTGGGATGAGTGTGCGTATGGCTGTGTGTGTTCTTGTCTGTCGATCAGGTCTCCGCCCTCTTTCCCCTCTGCTCTCTGACGGGAAATCGATGGCGCACACGGGGTGAAGAGAGAGCTCGGTCGAGAGAGTCGAGACATGATAGGAATCTGAGATAACAAACGAAATTGACGGGTAGAGTTTGTGAGAAAGTGCGTTTAAGCGCGGGAAATTTGCGAGCTTTCAAACAATTTCAATTTTGTTACAAAAAATTATGTGCTCCCTTTAACTTCAGAGTCGTGCGAATTCAGTGCATCGGATGGTCAGCTAAAAGAAGAAACGGACGTTTTGCCGGATTTTTGGAAACGGAAAACGAGGTAATCTTTGAGTATTTGAGGCGAAAGGCGGAAGTGGAGTTACGAATTTGTGTCCAAACCACTGCTGCTTGCTAATAAAGGAAGTAAACATAGTGCTCGCCTAAAGCAAAGTGCGCCACGATAGTTCATTATCTCCTCATACAATTTCGTAGAATTTGCACATTGTATTCTGCTCTTGTTTTCTGCAATTTTACGTATGGCTCCATATTACTATAATTATAATAGAAATACGTGGATTATTAGCAATTCAACACTTCCTTTTCTTAGGAACATGATCATGCCCACAAAATGGTCTTTAGTTTTGCATGAACCGGTGCCCAGGACATCAGTGCCCGATGGCTTTTGGGAGGTTTTGAGGTTGCTAATAATCCATGAATTCTTTTTGAAAGGTATATGTGTAACACAGCAAAGAAGAGCCGGATACAATGTGATTTATGCAACCATTTTAGGAGACACTTGTTCTGATGGAGAATTACACGAGCCAGCCAATCCTAATCAACTCTCACGGGAAACATGTCGACTTTTGGTGCTACGAAACGTTGAATGTAAATCATCACTTGAGGGTTGGTTGAAAAATTCAAACGGCAAAATTGAAATGGCATTCTACTACGTTCCGAGGCGCGCAGAGCGCCGCAGACTTTTGAAATTACATTTTTTTGGCGAATTCGTTCTCCCAACTGTGCGCGCAAGCCTTCCCGAACACATTCCCGTGCATACAACACTGATCCTGCCCCGCGCAGTGCGCCCCTGCAAAAGCCCACTGCGCGGGTCGGGATCAGAGTTGTACAACGAATGTAGAAATCACATTTGCCAGCCAATATTTTTCTGAGCATTCTAGCGCCTGCTTTCTCACGATGATTGTCAATTGTATCGAGGTTCAATAACGAGTTTCTATGAATTAGATGTTGTATCATTGTAATTGTATCAGTGTATTTAATTAATTGGGACCGTATAAATCTGCTTTTAAATGTACGGACTGAACATGACCGAACCTGACTACAGAGTAGAACGTACATGAAGAGAATGTGCAAGCAAAATATTCTCTTTATGTACGGTCTATTATGGTGTTAGTTCGGTTGTGTTTGATCCATATTAGAAAAATGTACTAAAATCTAGCACGTTTTGCTGAGCTCCGCCAGCTGGAGCTTGTATTTGTTGATAGAAAATCTCTTTTTTTTTATTAATTTGTTTTCATTGCGTTAGTTGTTAAAGGAGGAGGCTCACGATAATGAAGTGCTCAATTTTGATAGAATTCATTGTTTTATATTGATTTACACCTTCCAATAAAAACTTTTTCGTAAAGCATGTCTTCGGATTTTATTACCATCAGCTTTCGATAAAAGGAAACCATTTGCGCACTTCATTCTCGTGAGCCTCCTCCTTTAAGAGATCGTATGTTGATTGTTCCAATATCACAATTCTTTATGGAGATGCTTCTTTCGACACGATAAGGCTCGTCACTTATGACCAGAGAAACTCAAGCGAACCTCGATTGTCAAAAGAGAAACGTTTGAATAATTCGAAATATCCAGGTGCAACAAATCAATATTTTCAGTAGAATCCACTTTATTTTCCACCAGGATTTTGAGGGAAATTTTTTTAATCGTAGTTTCACATGGAACATTTCCAGAAGATCAAATCAACGGAGTTTGGGTTGTCGAGGACAAAATGTGGATATATTTGCGTATACGTATAGTATACAAGACAAGTAATTTTGACTTTTTTTTGCCTTCTCATAGCAATCTTCCTGCTACATTCAGCATTTCTATCTATCTATTTTTATTTTTTTACCACTTGACTTGGACTTGGTGTTTTTTAAAGCGGATTACTGGCCGGTTTTTGAAACGCATGGAGTACACAATCATTCTTATGCAACATATGTATATGCAAATGAACATAAAATGAAAAATCGAGGTAAATTCTAATTAGCATAAATACGTAAGATTCACAAAAAACCGGCCGGTATTTCGCTTTAAAGTAGTACATAGTTCAGATGCTGGATCGAAGTATGGAAGTGCGATACCCGGTCGCTTGTTAGTTACAGGGGACTAGATAAATGGAGAGACTTTGTCGGATTTGCAATCAAAAGACAAACTTGAAGTTTACGCCCTCAAGGACAGTGTAACCGTAACGCAAGAGAATTTAGTGTTTAAGTACAATTTTTCACTTAAAATACCTTAAAATTAAAAAATACGTACGTAAACGATCAGTAATGCAGATACGCACTCCCGCTAGGCAAAGCATTGAGTGAGAATTTAAAAAATAAATAAAAAATAAAAAAAATCTACTTTTCTATTGGGCTCCAACATGTTTCTTCATTTTTCACCCCCTGAAGTAAGAGAGAAATTAATTAAAACATCTGAATTATTTAAAAAAAAAGCAAAGAAAAGAATAACTGTAAAAATTATATAAGAAAGCTCTACGCTCTACGCACTTATGCGCACTAATTATATTACAATCCTCGTATGTATCAGATTGTATATTGCTTGTATATTTCAGAGCGATTATTTTGTTTTACTTTACGTGTAATTTTGCCAATAAATGTTGATCATAAATGCTATGTCTCGAACTCACTTCGGTGAAGACATAATCATTTCAAAGTATCACAAATACAGCACATTGAATCTATTAATCAATATCTATATGAATAGCTACAATATCTGGTACTTGTGATATACTCATATACCGCCAATATTAACGCTTCAAATTTTCAAATGTACAACTATATTATACAATGCTATTACATAATTATTTGACACCTTGAGTTTCTTATTCAAAAAGTTTTTCTCAAGATCTTTCTTTCACTAAGTCCCACCAAAGAAAATGAAAGAAGAAAAATCGCCGATAAAGTTCACTGTTCAACGTATCATGTCTTTACACTAAAGAATTATCAAACAAAGTCAATGATAAGGAATGGTGAACTCTTTTTTTTGTCACCTGCTTGGAAGAAAGCAGTAAACAATATCTGAAAATAATAAAGAAGGGATTACAAAAAAAACGTGCGAATTTATCTCATGTTTAGGAAGATCCTTTAGTGAGATAATAATCGATAATATTTATTAATATCTAGACAAAGACTCACAATCGGTCCAGACGAACTGACAATTTTTTACCAAAAAGACAAAAAAAAAGGAACTAATTAGTATAGACACGTAGCTGGCAAATTTGTAGTAACTCATAAACGGGACCGGGTAAAGCTTTTTTTTGCTGTATTCCAATTGGAATAATCATGCTCATGCATAAATATAGTATAAAACTTAAAATGCGAAAAATTAGTTTAATTGTGTTTGATAATTATTTTTTTTTTCGGCTGCGCAGCAATGTACAGCACTCGTGAATGTTAGCAATTCAAAATAAGTACTCAATCAAATACGGAAAGAAATTATAGTAATTGACGTCGTTTTGACCCAATAGTAGTCGTATACGAGGAGTTATCAGGATGGGTGTATTTTATACGGCTCTACAATACTCACCTAGTTGAACGTGAATACTTGAAAATTGAAAAGACGACTAATACTCTTCTTGTTTGGCTCCAGCCCCAATTTTTATCTTTTGTGGTCTCCAACTGACTAAACACATCATTTTATTGGACCCATTTGTAAATAGTACGGGGATGATAAAACAAGGGAATTTGTGAACAGGCAACAGTGGTGGTGCTTATAATAATATTCTGAAGTTATGTCTTGCAAATATTGTTTTGTTCCAGGCTCATTACAGGCTCATAGTGGAGCCACAAAAGGAAAGAATTACGGGCTGGAACCTGGAACTACCTTGGAGTATCCTGGACTGTTGATTCTACATCACTGTACAATCGAAATGACAATATGGAGGAAAATTGTATGTAATGTACAGGAACTTCTGGGACTTTTTGGTGTTACTTGCTTACCAACTTTTATTTGTGCCCATTTGCAACTTTCCAAAATAAAGTGCACACCCTTTGATTGTTTGTGCTGGATATCGTTGCTTTTTCTGGATGTTTTTTTCCGTTGAGTCATAATTGTATGATCTTTACCGAATTTGTTGTCATACTGATGATCACTTGGTGAATTTTGAACCTTCTTTCCATAAAAAAAAATGTTGAAAAAATGTTGAAATAGTAAGCACAAATACTATTGTCTACTTATTAAATTAATTAAATAGTGTACATGTTAACGAACGCAAATGATTTTTTTCCTCAAGAACCACAAAACTTATAAAATTCGTAATGCTTACAATCAGATGCATCATAATCAATGAAACTGCAAAACCTGTAACTACCCAACTATTAGCAACTGTTTTAGAACTGACGACATCGTTCGCTCTGACTATGAGCAATTGATGGAAACGCATAGAAATGCAAATACACGAGATTCGCCCAACAAATAGTGGCTATAATAGGCTCACAGTACTTTCGTAAGTTTTCTATTATTTCATTTTTAAGCTATTGTCACAACATTATTTTGGATTTTCTGTGATTCCATGGTGTAAGAGGTGCCTAAAAGTTCACCGCTGAATGTTGGAAGATTGCTAAAGCATAGCAATAAATCTTCCCGCCAAAGGTTTTCTTCAATCCTGGTACTCAGTGACACAAAAAATCCCAAGGATTTCTGTTGGCGATGCAGAAAAAAAAATGAAATGAACAGTCGTTGTTAATTGAATCCTACAACGCATGTAATTAATTTGTTACAGCAGAGAATCTCACGTTTTTAGGGAGCGGTGAGGAACTCGCAAAGCAAGATACAGCAATACGCACTATTTTTTATACTCATACAGTAACCCTACCTACCATACTGTAAGCCTGTAAATCTTTTTACCTCTCTTTTATGTACAATCAGTAGTTTACTACTAATAAAGTTCCCAACTGCTGTCCCGCTTTCTGTCAGCACTGTTCTGGTCTTCTTCTTCTTGACGTGTTTTGCACTTTTCATTGCACTTTTCATCAGAGGCCGGTTCCAATAAAATTTACCGCTGGGGTAGGTTACTGTTTAGCGTGTTCTCTCGGCTTTCACTCGCTGCCCGTCAAAGGCAGAAAAAGCGAGAGAGCACGCAAAAGAGGAGACGCCTTTAACCTACCCCAGCGGTAAATTTTATTGAACCGGCCTCTGGAGTAAGTTTCCTCCTTTTCAGCATGGGTGGCCCAAGTTGGTCCTTGTGTTTTGTGCTCTGCCTGTGCTCTATGTGGTCAGTTTCAGAAATTATATCGTTGGGAAGCTGGACTTAGAACATTTGAATTTATACCAAAAATACCTATTTGTTTATTTAAAAATAAAGATAAGACAGACGAACGGTTGGTGTCCCAAACCCCACACAACACTTCTTTTGAAGCAGTATAACTGACGATGTTTTGAAAAGTAGTTGGCTCGGTCCAAATTATATTTCACTGTACGTTTACCGTACCTGGCCTTCGCGCCAAAATTCAATTCAAATCGGGCGGGTATATGCAATATAATCAATACAGATAATGTGTGCCTTTCGCCGGGCCGGGGAGCATAAGTGCCTCTACCTTCCCCCGGTGCCCGTTCTCTTATTATGATTTTAAATAATAGATTATTATAATTTTTGTTTTTCTTATTTGTTCAGCCACTGAACTGATGAGGGTCAGCCTGGGTTTTTACCCGTCTTCAGTAAGACCCGAAACGGGATTAAACTGTTTATTTTTATAATTTATTTGTTTATCCCCGCCCCGCAGCCCGCCATACCAAACAAAGTATGATGGACAAATGCGTGCATATGAGCTAGAATGCCCGTCAGTTCCAGCTTTTCGCTAAAAATATCTGCATCAAAGGAAATACTATTTCTAGGCTAACAATAACGGCAAACGAAAAAAGTTTCGTTGTGGATTACATCAATGGAAACTTTCTTCTCAACCGTCAGCCGTACTATTATCGTGCTGGTAAGCTATGATCTTTTTGTTCATGTTTAAAATAACTGGGGTTGCTTCAAATCGCCTCATTGTGTAACAATTTTTAAAATCAATTTAGGTGAAATCCACTATTTTCGAATGACCCCGGATTCATGGGAGACGAGACTTCGTTCTATTCATGATATGAATCTCAATGCAATTCAATATTATATCCCGTGGAATTTCCATGAGATCAGGCCCGGAGAGTAAGTATTCTAAGAGATATAAAGGATTTTAAAATATGAAAGCATACCATTTACTTTACCTCTATATTGTCATTTCCAGGTACATTTTCCACGGCGTGCACAACTTCACTCGTTTTTCACAAATTGCTCGCAAGCAATTTGGTCTCTTCTCAATTTTGCGCATTGGTCCTTATATTTGCAGGTGAGTGTAAGTGTGTAAGTGAGCAAGATAACGTTTGGTCTTCACGATTAAAAAAACAGCAGTGATCGTACAATCATACTGCTACGACTGGATTTTGAGTACGAGTGCGTGTTCCATATCATTTGAACTAGAATTAAATCACTCGAATTTGGCCTTACTATATATTATTATTATTAAATAAAGCAATAATTTCAGTGAATGGGAAAATGGGGGTATCCCTTGGTTTGTTTCCTCTGACAATGAAGTTGAGCTGCGTTCAAATAACACAAAGTTGGTGCTTTTTTCAATATCCATCAGTTTATCAATAATTGCGATTGTGAGTAACAAAATTTCGCATAGTTGCATAAAGAGATCCATTTTTATTAGATTCCGCGAGTACGTCCGCACTTGGTTCAACGTCCTTCTACCGAAAATAAAACCAATGCTTTACATAAACGGAGGAAGCGTGATTATGGTATGTGTTTGCGTGTTTGTGTGAATATATATATATATATATATATATATATATATATATATATATATATATATATTATAATAATATGGTTGTGTGTCAAAATTATTTCCGCATTTTTCCAACACGCGTAAAATAAGAATTCAGCTCCAAATCGAGAACGAGTTCGGTTTGTATGGTACGTGTGACACGGAATATATGGAATGGCTGAGGGATTTGGTTCACGAACACCTTGGCCCAGACGTCGTTCTCTTCACAAGTTAGTTTTGTTCAGGCATCCTTTAGTTTTGTTCAGGCATCCTAAAAAACAAATGGCATACGTACGCAAACGCATGTGTGTGTTCCACCTTTCAACGTTGGCTTTTGCAGCCGATCCACTGGAAGCTGTCAATTGTGGCAGCGTGGACGGAGTCCTTTCTACCATCGATTTCGGACCACAATCTCAGAAGAATATCCAGGAGAAAGCACTTGCACTACAGAAACTGCTTCCAGGAGGGAGGGGTCTGAATTCAGAATCATACTTGTTGAACAACGAATGACTGTACTTTTGCATATGGACTTTGCATTTATACATTGCAACCTTTTTGTTGGCAGGTTTTATTGGTTTAGGGCCGCTGGTCAATTCTGAATACTATACTGGATGGTTTACAGTTTGGGGACAGAAGAATCAGACACTTCCAACGGATACGGAGGTCGTTGAAGGGATCAAGTTAGTTGTACGTTCATGTCGAAACAGGGGCATTACGTATGACGAGTGGTGTGTAGTGTCGAGAGAGAGAGCGCGCGAGAGAGACAGAGAGGTATCACGGCTTAGGGAGGGAGGGGGAGACATATTAAAAGAGAGAGAGGAGGTAGTAATAAGCATAAGCACTGCTTCAGATCAATGATCGACCTCAACATGAGCTTCAGTCTCTATATGGCGTTTGGAGGAACCAACTTTGGGTATTGGAGTGGATCGTTACCAGCGGGACCTGTAGGTTACCGCTGCTAAGAGTCTTCAATGTCTATCGGGGAAACATAGGATAGACAGAATTTTGGGACAGACAGATAGAAGGGGCAGAGTGAGAGGAAAGAGAGAGAGAGAGAGAGAGAGAGAGGAGGGCATCGCAGGCGAGAAAAAGAGAATCTTAAAACTTACCCTTTTAGCTGCTCACGTCCTATGACTACGGTGCACCAATAAGAGAAGATGGCACGCATCGTTCGCTTTTCAACAAAATCAGGGAGATTCTTCCTAAGATTTCGTCTCCGCGGAACACGCATTGTGACGATTATTATAGGAGAAGCGAAGCCGAATGTCAGCCTCATGGCGCATCGATGTATGTTTATTTTATTTTAAACCATTTCTAAGTAAATGATTATTCTTGGCTAAAGCCTACAGCATACTCCTTTGTTCAATGGTGCTTCAGTACGGCAGCATACTCCTTTGTTCAATGGTGCTTCAGTACGATAGTCAGTAATACACTTCTTGTTCCCTGAGCAACGTGGACGCAGATTTAAAGAGATAGGTTCACTAGGATTTGCACCTATTTAAATGCTTTCTATTGATAGTGTGGCCGAAAACCTTCACAATGCGAAAATTACAGAAAATTACCATTTCTCCCCGAGGTAGGAGAGCTTGCTCAAAAAGCTAAACTACCTCGAATTTATAAAACAATTGGAGTACCGCAGCCTAGCTAAATGGGAAATAGCGTGACAAGGTTGGAGGTGCAGAGTTTGTTGTGATAGATAGAGGGCGATAAAGGGGCTCTGTATCTTCTAGCGTCTCCAGCCCTGCTACGCTATTTCCCACTTACCATGGCTGCGGTACTCCAATTGTTTTATAAATTCGAGGTAGTTTAGCTTTTTGAGCAAGCTCTCCTACTACAGGGAGCAAAGGAAATGTATTGCAATTTTCGCATCTTGACCGTCATAGGTCATACTATCAACATAAATTATCAAAAACGGTGCAATTTGAGGTGAACCTCTCCCTTTAAGGTGACAATTTGCTTGAGTTTTTTTCAGCAAGGCTTTCGGTATGTTGAAACTGAACCGTGTCGGCTCGATGTCAGACCTTTATGACTTCGTCAACTGTGATGGAAACGGACGTACCACTTCTTTTGAAGAAAGCAATCATCCATATGGATTCATTATTGGAGAGAACCTTGACAAAAAGATTTCTCGAAGTCTCAATCCTGTATTTGCAATGGATTTTGAAGCATTTTCAGAGGTTAGTTCGATAAGAGGTATTGCTGTCATACAAGTAATTGATGTACCCATTTGGGTTTTGTGCGCTGTTTTTTTTTCGTGCGCCCATTTGATGGCCAACACGAGATGACCAACCCCAACACGCGATGACCAACCCGCGGACATCAGTCGGCCGGCCACCACGTGATCACAAACCAGTCTCCAAATATTGTTTTCTGCAAAAACCATTTGGTGATTGGCCAAAGATGTTTTTTTCCTGTGGTTTCGGCAATTATTTCGTTTGCCTTCGTAGCGGTACAATGCAATGACATCTCAATTAGAGTTCAAAACGAGTCGAGTTATCTGTGCAAGCGAGCAAGAGTCGTATGCCCTGGTACCTTTGTCCAACACACATATGATTATTTGAATACTGTCCATATGCATGCTGTCCCCCATATGAATACTTGTTATTTTTCTCACTTTGCAGTCTATAGCTTTCTAAATTTAGAGTTACAACAAAAAGAAAAAGACAGTCGTTAATGAGACAGCAGAAGAATGGTGGCCAAACGACACAAAGACATCCAATGCATCGGCAGACAACACGAAACCGTATATCTACACATTCTCCAAAAACAGAGTCCAGGTATTTATCATTTAGAAAAACAGAGTCCAGGTTCAGGTGCACTAATTAGACTAACAGTGAGCATACGTTTGTTGGACCGTTACCGTAGGTCCACACGAAGTATGGGAAGATTGAAACGTGATATTGATGCTTACGTTGAGACTGGCACATTGCTATGTGATTGCTGGTTCATTTATATTGATCCTTATTAAGAACAACATTGATGACGATATTGGTAATGATGTTCTGTACACGGCGAGTCATGTTCTCATCGAGAACCCAGGTCGCCTGAGTTATCCGAGCAGAAAAGGAAGAATGGTAACTTTGTACTATTTGTACTATCGTGGCTCTTTCGGCTGAAAATATTATATGGTTTACATTTAGTTGTCATAGTTTTTATTTCATTTTTTTTTCATCTGCAGAGCATTGGTTCCGAAATAAATACGAGATTCTATTTGTGTCCACTAATTGACGATACGATTCTCGCATTTGCGAAGACTCCACGCGCCAAAGGACCCGGAGACGTGAGTGCTACTATTGACCTACCCATTTCTAAAGTTTGACTAATATCGCCTTACCTCGCTCTAAATAAAGTTGATGTTATGTCCAATCACAACTTACGCGAGCCGCTACTTAAAAAAATCATATTTTGCAAATGATTGTTTTCAGTTCACTGGAAGCGGTGTTTACACGGCGAAGGTTTATTTCAACGCTGCCACACATATCGTGTACGAAAATTGGGGGAAAGGAATCATATTCGTCAATGGGGTCAATATCGGAAGATACTGGAATAAGGGTCCACAGGTACAGGTTATTCAGAAAATTATAAAGGCAAAATATTTAAAATAAAGAGACAATTCATATAACGTTTGCGTATGCTCTCCGTTTCTCTCTTTCCCAATACATTTTTGTTGTCTTTTCAGTTGTCACTTTTCGTCGGCGGAGAATCGACGGCTTTAGATATCGTCGTAGTGGAACTCCTCGACTACCACAGAGGTGAGAATGTGAGAATACGTGTGGCTGTTTAAAGGGTGAGGTCCACCTCAGAAAACAAAACAGTTATTAGTTTTATTAGATTTCCCGTGTCTGTATCTACCATAATAACTAAAACAAATTTGGCAGAAAATTATTTCCAACGAAATATGGAGCAAAAAATAGCCCTCCAGTACCATTATTACGATAGGCGTCGATGTGGTGTGGTGCATGATAAACCACGCTCTCGCTACCGTTGTTTGGGGACAATGAAAGGGCGGGATTATGGCTGTGCGTTTGTTGCTTTTTTAAAACCATGCGTTTTATTTTTTTACCAAGCTAAACAAAGCACAATTAATCCGTCTTCGTCATTTGTATTGCGTTGTAGTTATTTTAAAACATATTTTTTGTTTGTAATTTTTTTCGTTTTCTTCTCAACCAACATGTAAAAAGGATACCAGGCTACCGTAATCCGAGGTACTCAAGCTGGACCATTTTTTGCTCATATTTCGTTGGAAATAATGTTCTGTCAAATTAGTTTTAGTTATTCTGGTAGATACAGACACGGGCAATCTAATAAAAATAATAACTTTTTTGTTTTCTGAGGTGGACCTCACCCTTTAATACTGTACAAGTATACTAATGAGCAAATACCCGGAAGTGCACATAAAGATAATTTATACAAAGTTTGTTTGTATGTTTGTTTGTTAGAGTCGTTACCAATGTGGGGCAAGTGGAGTTTACCGTACCATAACAATCAAACTACCTGAACTGAAATAGTGGGTAGGAAATTCATCAGATACTGTTTACTTTTTTTCATCAGATACTGTATGCTGTCCCAGAATCTTTGATCACTTTACTTTTTCGTCTATAAAAATAATAATGATAATTTATTACACCACAAAGGTGCGCACAAATATACATAATTAAGACAATAAATACAGTTAAGACAGAAAAACGGTAATAAGGGACATAAGGTACATGTGTAAAGGTAAGCGGAAAAGCTGGGGCGTCGAACAAAGATAATTAGCCGAGCACTGCAAACCCGGCAGCTGGACTCTATCGTCAATACTACGCATAGTGTATGTATTCTAATTGATTGTATTTTAGGATGCGATGGTGACTCGTGTTATATGGAGAGTTCGGACACGGCGAGGTGGACAAAACCACTGCGATACTAAAGAAAAGATTAAAGTTTTGTAATAAATGACCGTTTCGTATTTAGTAAAAGCATACACATCCAGATCCGTGCGAAAGGGCAGTTTCTCGTTACCTCACGGCGATTATCCTCCCCTTTTTTCTCTATTTTTATCCCTTGGAATCTGTTTCCGAGGAGGTCTAGCCCCTTTTTTTGGATACATACAATACTTGCCTGTATGCTTTCCTGTAACCAAGTCTCGAGCCAAAAATTACCTAAACTTTTCGTTCTAAGAATAGAATATTACTGTGCCCACGGGCTTTTAGGGACCTGTCGACCTATGCTCGAGGATACTCCCTAGAAGTGGACACATGTCTCCCATTCGGACGGCTGCATTTAACAGAGAACTGGAAATTTGGAAGACTCTTTATATAAGAACAAGTACCTCTTTCGATTCACGTTCCCCCTTCTCATGTTGTGCGTTCCAGTGATTTTTCTTCCACTGTCAATGAAGGACTGATATGTGCCTTGCCGAATGGGGAGTTTATTTTGTTTTCAAGCGTTGTATAGCAGTTGGCGCCCACAAAGCAAACATACGTGATTGCTTAAACATGTTTATTTTTTCCGGTTTTTAAATAACTACAATAGTGTGTCCCCCGCATTTATGGTCAGATGTAGCGTAGCACAGAAATAGACAAATGTTTACAAGTTCTCTACCGACCGTTGAATGATTGTTTATGTTTGCATTTTTTGTAAACACACTGATAAATTTTAGCGGCAAAAAATGGCTCACTGTTCTCTTCAGTTGGTTACTACTGCTATCTGTTCGATACTGTACTACTGCTATAGGGATCGGTTCACCTTAAATTGTGTCTGTTTTTTTTGTTTCTTTATTTTCTATAAGGGATAATAAAAATTTGGAATACAAAAAGTAGTGTTCACTTTCAATACTCACGAAGACATTGGGTGATAAATTGGTGGATTGATCGGTCCGAAATGCAAAAAGGGTAATTGTCTCTATACAAACAAGGCAGGCCAAGTGCCCTTTTTGCATTTCGGACCGATCAATCCACCACTTTATCACCCAATATCTTCGTGAGTATTGAAATTGAACACTACTTTTTGTATTCCAAGTTTTTATTATCCCTTATAAAAAAACAAAAAAAAACAGACACAATTTAAGGTGAACCGATCTCTTTAAGGAGTGATAAGCAACTTTATTTATTATATCAATAATTAGAAAATAACTTTGCACGTTTTGCATTGACATTTTTCATCTGATAGAGTACATAAGGAAGTTATGAAGTTTTCAGCATGTGGAACACCACAAGCTGTTCCCTGCGTTTATTGCTTCTTTACTGTATCTGGTCAGTTTCAGAAAGACACTTCTATTAGAAATAATAATATTCTAGGGCATTAACTGGCATAACACATCAAAAAGTTTATTACGAACATTTGATCAGACTTTCCCGTGAACGAAAAACAACCTAGCGTTTCATAATGAACTTTTGATTATTGTTTCAAATAAAAAGGCCTCATTCAGGCTGACGATCACGGCCGATAAGGTCCCGAACAGTTTTGTCGTGGACTTTATAAATGGGAATTTCCTTCTCAACCGTCAACCCTTCCATTATCATGCGGGTATGATCTGAATGGATAAACTACGCGACGTTAACCGAATCAACGGCACATCAGCGGTCTTGAAGAGAAAGTGGCTCGGGATGCCGATTCATCTATAGAGCCCATAGCTAACCAATGCCCGATGTTCACTCACGCATTCACACACGCCTTCTGATGTGTTGCTGACGTCTATAATCCTCTGCCTATGAAGCGACTGGTTCTGATCAATAAATTATCTTTCAGGGGAAATTCACTATTTCCGAATGAAGCGCAAATCATGGGAGGATAGACTACGTTCAATTCGTGAGATGAATATGAATGCAATTCAATATTACATCCCGTGGAACTTTCATGAGATCAAGCCCGGAGAGTAAGTGTATTGCAACGAACAGAAAGATATTTATTATATACCCATCCATAGCAAATATCAAAAAAAGTCTGGGCTTTATTTTTTTGTTTCCAGGTACATTTTCCATGGAATGCACAATTTTACTCAATTTTCACAAGTTGCTCATCAAATGGGTCTCTTCTCGATTTTACGAATTGGTCCTTATATTTGCAGGTAGGAGTAACATTAGACATACACCAGAGGCCATATTCACCACTCAATCCGGGAATTCCCCGTATTTTTCTCTGCGTGTCTCATATTGGAACATTATTTTCTGTCCCCGGGGAATATTTTCCCGAGGGGATCGGAGTGGTAAATATGGCCTCTGGTTTGCTTCCAACGAGGAAACTTGGACAATCATTCCGTTTGTCGTGCTTACGGTATATGTACGGTGATGCATATACAAATATTTCTTTCAGTGAATGGGAAAATGGCGGTATTCCATGGTTCGTTTCTGCCGATTACGGAGTCGAATTGCGTTCGAATAACACAAAGTTGGTCCTTTTCCCAAACGTATTCGCACAGGAGCTAAGCCATTAGATCATAGCTAAGATCACAATTTACTTCGGCATCCGTTAGCAAGCAGCAAAGATCGATATTGATTAATTTCTAAATCTCATAAAAATGTTTTGTCAGATTCCGTGAGTACGTCCGCAGTTGGTTCAACGTCCTTCTTCCGAAAATTAAACCAATGCTTTACATAAATGGAGGCAGCGTACTTATGGTAAGTGTATGTTAAAGAAAGTTCTAAGGTACGCACATTGACGATCTGGATCCTATTGTCAACTACGTAAACAACTCTGCTAATTCAGCTGCAAATCGAGAACGAGTTCGGTTTGTATGGTACATGCGACAGGAAATACATGGAATGGTTGCGAGATTTAGTTCACGAACACCTTGGACCAGACGTTGTTCTCTTCACAAGTAAGGACATATGTAAAGATAATTGACTTGCCAGGGCAGAGCAAAACTTTAGATATTTAGCATTGCCAGGCCAAGAACCTTCATTCCTGGTAGATTTTATCTGTTCCACGAGCTGTTTTGTATTGCTGTCAGCTGTTGCTATTGTTTCTGTTAGGCAAGTAGAAGAAGGGAACCACCTAAATGTCCTGGTAAACGAAGAAACTAAGACCACTGTGGATTTCAGCGGATCCTCTAGAAGCTGTCAAATGTGGACGTGTAGATGGAGTTCTGACAACCATCGACTTCGGACCACAATCTCAGAGCAATATTCAGGAGAAAGCACTTGCACTACAGAAATTGCTTCCAGGAGGAAGGGGTCAGAACCACTCTCATAGATCTTTGTTCTTTGAATTCTGTAGTTTGTAGTACAACACTGTCCTCTGCCCGTTTTAGGACCGCTGGTCAATTCCGAATACTATACCGGATGGTTCACAGTTTGGGGACAGAAGAATCAGACGCTTCCAACGGATATGGAAGTTATTCAGGGGATCAGGTCAGTTGTACCCAAAAGTTAGAGAACGGTGTGTGCGAGTAGGGGCAGGCATGGTGAGGGAAGGAGAGAGGCAGAGAGAGAAAGAGAGAGAGAGAGAGAGAGATGTAGGCGGATAAAGAGAAATAAAGAGGTAGAGTTTGTGAGAGAACAGGTGAGGATGAAACAAGAGATCACACGAAGTACTACATATTTCAGATCAATGATCGACCTCAACATGAGCTTCAGTCTTTATATGGCGTTTGGAGGAACCAACTTTGGGTATTGGAGTGGATCGGAGCCCGAGGGCCCTGTGAGTCTACGAAAATAAGCAAGCTTACCGATGATAGTTATTTCGGTACGGAAAGACATAAGCGGCGGAGAGAGAGAGAGAGAGAGAGAGAGACGGAGAGAGAATATGTTTTTTCTCTTCCAGCTGCTCACCTCCTATGACTACGGTGCCCCAATCCGGGAAGATGGCACCCGTCGCCCGCTCTCCAGTGAAATTTCGAAAATTCTCCCAAGATCTTCTTCGCCGAACACTTATTGCAACAATTATGAAAGTAGACGACACAGGGACTGTCAGAGCGCATCTACGTATGTCTATTTTGAATGTTTGCTTGATCTTTGTGGTCATCGGTGTTTGATGGGAAATCCTGTCAGTTTTGGACACAAAAACTATCCTTCTACGACACAGTCTTATTATCAGCAGGAATCGAACCCACAGGATAAGAGTTTATAGCAACCGATCCGTAGAAACGGTGCACCATGGTCCAGTTCGTTTCTGAAGCCGGACATACTGGCGTTTAAGCTTCCCGGACCAATTTTTACGTGAAGCCGATTGATCTCCGCCAGTTCTAACCAGTTACCAACTTTTACACCTTTGGTGGGGTGAAGGGGTTCCGGGCCGAAATCGAAACACCGGGGGCAGCAAGCCCCCCCCCCCCCTCAATTTTTAGTGGCCAATTTAATTTTGCAATTCCAGCAATGCCTTCGGGACATTCAAACTAAATCGTGTCGGATCGATATCCGACCTTTATGAGTTCGTCAACTGTAACGAAGACAAATATATGGAGTCTTTCGAAGAAAGCAAGCATCCCTATGGATTCGTTATTGGGGTGAGCCACATCAAAAGAAAATGTTTCTTCTCTTTTTCGGTGTGTATACCAATCAACATTGATAAAAGTAAAAATATATAAAGGAACATTTTTTAAAACAATATTAGATAATATTAGTTTCGATTCCCTACATACATTAAAAATTCATGTTTAAGCTACCAGAATTGCGAAAACCTGTAGCTTTGTCCTAGAAAAAATATTTTAAACTTTGTTTACCTGTGCCTGTGCCTTTAAGGGTTGGCACAAGCGACCAGACATGTTCAAAGAGTCAGAACCAGACAAGTGGCCAAACTACACAAAACCATACGTTTACTCTTACTCGAAGGACAAAGTCCAGGTATGCTATGCAATCTTATTATAGAAACACATTCATTGTAAGAGGAAAATACGATTTACCTGCTTTTTTTACCGCTATGGGCCAAATTTTTTATTTCTCATGGGCCTGGGACAGTACCCAATTACCCAACAGACTCGCAGAAGCATTTACTGATTATCTCTTATTAAGCACAACCTTGATGGGCATACTGATATCCACTCTCTGATCAGCGGAAGTCACTTTCTCATCGAAAACCCCGGTCGTCTGACTTATCCGAGCACAAAAGGACGAATGGTAAATCTAAGTTTTTACACTTCACTCACTTCGCGGTCTCTTTGCGCTCATTTTGTTCTAATTTTTTTCAAGTGTAAAACAATTCCCAGATGAAATCACATGCTCAAGTACGCGTTTTTTTTTAGATTATGCCTAATTTGTCTCAAGTCCCCAAGATTACCGGATAGGTAATTGAAACAAGAAAGAAACAAAAAAATAATCCATTTCATTGACACAATTTCCACAGGCAGCCCCATGTTCTATGAGCAAGAAAAGGCTCTGTGAAGTGGGGTGAAAGTGACCCCAACCCTTTAAACTAAACCTTTTATGAAACATTTTCAATCCCTTGTCGTTGTAGCACATGATTTGCTCTTAATAATAAGTTTATTGTCTCACAGAGTCGATAATTTCCACATTGGCAAGCTCAAAAATAACATCTAGCAACTCGAAAGAAAAAAGGTACCCTAAGATGTGGTGCAGTAAAGACACCATCATACTAACAAGGGACCGTGTGTATTACAATAAGTATTACATAGGAAACACTATATACTAGTATCAAACATATTCTAAGAAACTAAGAACTTAAAAAATAATGCAGAATTAAGTAACGTAAATAAAATAATAGCGTATTCTGGGGTTCCAGTTATTTACTATTGAACCTCTTGGAAAACTCTTCACTTAGAGCGGGTATTCTTTCATTAAATGCTTTCATGAATGCATCTGTAAACTGGGAGTTTAATTCTGGTTGAACAGCTGATGGCAACGGTTCTTTCTCAACAATTGGATCAATAACGGGCAATTGAGTGGAGGACAATTGTAATTGCGGGTCCTCACGTGTCTTTTCGATTGGAGAAGTTGGTTCTTTGATCTCTGGCACATACGGGGTCAAAGGTTGTTCGCGAGCAGCTTGACGACGTAGATATCCCTCATGTCTCTGATTCGGAGTTTCAGCTCGACGAACATTGATGTGTGAGAGTCCTGGGGTCTTCTTGAGCCGATCGGCGAGTTCCTTAAACAGAGGCAAACGAGAACCAGCTTTCATACGGCATAGAATAGGGCGGGGACGGTTGCAGGGTTTCACCATGCGACCAAGTACATGGAAAGAATCGGGCGAGTAAGAGCACAGAGCCAAAACTTTGGTTGCAAGATCAAAATCATTACTCACCCGATCCGTTTCCTTCGCGTTGAGCAGTACAAAATGGTCCTTGAGCTCGTTCCGACGAAATCCTTCAGATATTTCTTCGCGAATAAACGACTTCAGGTCGGTGAATAGCTCAGCGAGAGTAACTTGAATATTTTGGCGAATTGGGAAGTCTGGGCGAGAGGTAGGCGTGGGGATTTGAGCGTTATCAGAGTAGATCATTTTGACGGGGTGATGCGACCGCTCTCTGGCAGGTTAGAGGGGTCTCTTGTCGCAAAATCAAGGAAATTGCCGAATGATATTAATTTAGTTACTTTTACTTATATCATCGGGGAACGTGCACAGCGCAAAAGCGGACGAACACGATTTTTCTTGCTCCGTTATATAATAATAGATCTTAGGAGAACGTGCTCTACATTCATTTAAAACCTTAGGTTTTTGCAAAGCTTCTGCAAGTTTATTACATAAAAGTTTAAGCTTACGTTCAGAGCATTCCCCCGTTGCTGCAATCCAGATTCCATTTGTGTCCACTATTTGACGATACCATACTCGCATTTGCCAGGACTCCTCGTACAAAGGGACCCGGCGATGTGAGACTTTTCTAATTCAAAAACTCATGAATTTTGCATGCGTCTTTCTGTACATGAAAAAGAATGCGCCATTATTCGATCAAAACGGTAAACAGAGCCTGTGCCCAACATATACTTCTTAGGTTTCTCTACCGAATTTTATTAAGTTTTCTTTATGTTTTCTTCATTTCTTATTGTTGGCAGCTCAAATTTGCTTATTGCAAGTAAATATTTCAGTTCACTGGAAGCGGTGTTTACACGGCGAAGGTTTCTTTCAACGCTGCCACACATATCGTGTACGAAAATTGGGGAAAAGGAATCATATTCGTCAATGGGGTCAATATCGGAAGATACTGGAATAAGGGACCACAGGTACAGGTTATTATAAAGGCAAAATAATTAAAATAAAAAGGCAATTCATATAACATTTGCTTACGTACGCTCTCCGTTTTTCTCTTTCCCAATACATGTTCTTTGTCTTTTCAGTTGTCACTTTTCGTCGACGGAGAATCGGCGGCTTTAGATATCGTCGTAGTGGAACTCCTCGACTACCACAGAGGTGAGCAAATCCACAATAATTGTGGATGTATAACACTCTACAAGTTACACGCATACTAATGAGCAAATACCCGAAAGTGCGCATAAATTTCAGTGCTACTGTTATGTTACTGTATTTTGAAGAATTGGGCGATAATTTATTCAAAGTTTGTTTGTGAAAAGTCTGGCACTGTATGTGTGGTTGTGCTTACGTCTTCCGACCCGAAGTCCAGTAAAGAAAGACAGTTTATATAAATAGTTTATTGCTACGGTTCGAGGCAATACAAGCACACAAAGAGGAAAGCAGCGCAAAGGTAAGTTTATGACCCGGGCGTCGGTTTCACATATTGCCTCTCAAAAATCACCGATATCTTTCAGAGCTCGGTATAGTTCTAGAATATGAATGATAGCGTGGGAGAGCGAGCGTCTAGGGCGACGGAATAATACGGGCACGCAGCCCCAAGTCTTAACGACTACAAAGAGTACGAATACAAAGAATATGCACAATTTAGGCCAAGTATAATAATTAATCTATTACGGTTACGGCATTGGTAATAAGAGTAAGCGGGAATATATACCTTAAATCTACGGTAATTATGTTAATGCATAGAAAAGAGTGGTCGTGCAGTCACGACAGTTTGTATGTGTGTTTGATAGAGTCGTTACCAAAGTGGAGCATTATAGTGGAGTTATTACCGTACCATAACGATCAAGCTACTTTGAATTTAAATAGTGGGCTGCAAATTCATCAGATACTGTTTATTTTTGTATGCTGTCCCAGAATCTCTGATTACTTTATTTTCGTCAATCGTCTATGTATTCTAATTTATTGTATTTTAGGGTGCGATGGTGACTCGTGTTATATGGAGAGTTCGAACACGGCGAGGTGGACAAAACCGCTGCGAGACTAAAGAAAATGATTAAAGTTTTGTAATAAATGACTGTTTCGTATTTAGTAAAAGCATACACATCGAGATCCGTGCGACAAGGCAGATTCTCGTTACCTCACGGCGATTATCCTCCCGTTTTTTCTCTATTTTTATCCCTTGGAATCTGTTTCCGAGGAGGTTTAGTTAGCCTCATTTTCTGGGATATAAACAATACTGGAGCCGGTGACTTTAATGTAACCAAATTTCGAGCCACCTATACTTCTCGTAGCTTTTTATTTAAATATATTATTACCGTATCAGTGTTCTCATTCTAATTCTTCAAGATGAATATGTGATGGTTGCGTATTGAAAGTCAGAAGTCTGTATTACTTGATGTCTAGAATCAAATTCGAGAAATCCATGCACATTATTCCTTGGGGTCCGATTTTAATAACAAATTTAGAGAGGATTACAGACTTACCACTCCTGTGTTATTTTTATGCAATTTGCTACTGCAATTTTTTTTAAAGGAACGCAGTCACGACAAATTCGTAATTTTTATTTGATTTTCATTTAAAATAGGAAGGTGTGAAAGAAAATATGGTACCACTATGAAGTTA